>VWZT01011147.1:147168-164994 GCA_013397055.1 Pachycephala philippinensis
CTGCTCTATAGACATCGGTCTGTGGGGATTTATTTCCAGCCTATCTTTCGGGCATCACTGCACTGCTGGTATTTCACAAAGGGAAATATGAGAAAAAATATCTAATCAACTAATTGATTGAAAAGCTCTTTAGTTGCATTTATAATATAAACAGAGCAATCTCACCTTTTTGCAATATAACTAAAATGTCAGGTTTACATTTTTCTACCTTAAAAAATTTCACATTTTGATAATTTTTCTAAGTACTGCATGGTTCAGAACATTAATGCTTATATTTTCTTACCTTGTTCTGTTTCTCCACTGTCCACATTTTCACTGAGATTTTGATTCTGTGTGTTTGAAATAATGTTTGTGTTTTCCACTAAGCATGGTAGTTTCTCTTTCAAAAGGGAAGGTTCCTTGGAAGCTGAAGCCCATGTAGCTTGACCTCTCATTTGATTTACTCTTGAACAAGAACTGAGAGCTAAAAAATTCAAGTATAGTGGAGTTTTCTCAGCTTTTTTACCTGAGGCTGAAAGATCAAAGGATGACCTTCCACTTATGTTTACTAAATTTCCAGATGTTCTCATGGGTAAAGAGCATGATTCTTTCAGGTGACCCTCAGCAAACTTCCTTCCTGGAACTGCAGCATTCAGTGAGTCTTTTTTCTCTTTTAACAGTGTGTTATTTGTTGAAGTATTAATCTCCGGGGAATGTCCAGTTTTGATGGAGTGTATCTGAGTATCATTGTTAACATCTTTACATGGAATTAGTTTATCTGTACTTGCCCTATCTGTTGGGGGGTTTTTATGAGCAATTTCAAGACCTTCAGCCTTTACTGGAGATTTGGCTTCAGCACTTGAAGTCCATGTATTTGTAGCATTCCCTGATTGTTCAGCATTGCCTTGTTCAGGCTGCTTGCTGTGCATGTCATCCGCATTTATTCCTCTCTCAGTTTTTGGGGGGCATAAATTGAAAGTACCTAAGAGAGACTTATTACCTCTGTGTTCTTTTGCAGCAGCATCATCACCACTTGCATTATCACAACAAACAGTTGGTGGATTTTGAGGATCAGTTGCCAGAACATCAGTGCTGTTCATGTTTCTGGCATTGTCATAATTTCTGCCTTCAGCATCTACGTGTGTCTGTTCCAGAGGAAGTTTATCTCTACGTAAACCACTCAGATTTAAGGTTTTTTCTGTTTTATGTAATCCACTATTCAGCAAGCTACATTTTGGGTATTCTGCTTGAGAAGTCTCTTTAGCAAAAGGTAGGATGCCAAAACTTAACTCCTTGGCTTGGTGGCTGTCTGTACTTCTCTCATGCAGAGCACTCTTCTCAGAGCAAAGAACAGCTTCAGACTCGGGCTTGGGTGCTCCAGGTGTAAGGACACTTTCGTTGTGTTGTCTGGTGTCTGAGTTTGAGTCTGCCTTGGCACAAGTTGATTCATCTGTAGTATTGCTCAGTTCTTCCTTGCTACTGTTGGTCTCCTGACTTCCATTTTTCTTGTCAGCACCTGCAGTTTCTGTGCTGCCTAAGAAGGCCTTTCTCGTCTGTGTGTGGTGTGCTGCCAGAGGCTCAGTGCTGTCCTGTGACTTTTGATCTAAATTTCCTTTGTTTTCATCTAGTAACATCCTGTGTGTTGTTCCTGGATCTTCTGCCTCTTTGCATCCAGTGACATGCATTTCCGAGGTGTGCCCTTGGGTAATTAAATCAGTATCTGTGCAGAGGGTATTCCTGGGAGAAGCCTCCCTTTGCTTTACTTCATAAGGGCTAGCAACATTAATTTCATCCTTAAAACTGTTTTCAAGAACTTGTAAATCTGTAAGAGTGAGTGTATTCTCTAGTTAGTGACTGAGAACCCAGAGGTTAAGTAATGCCTTTTTTTTTTTTTTTTGCAGTTCATAATTTCCAAAGAGATGGACTCAAGATTGGTATTGATATTGGTATCTTATATTACACACACAAGCCTGTCAAAAGTTACTGAAGGTAAGTATTGAACTATGGTAACTTGCAAAATATTTATAAACTGAGAGAGTAGAAAATATATTAACATTCTGTAGATTTTAGATAAGACCATTTAAGTCAGGATTTAAGCCCTCTCTTGTCATATATGATGTCTGCAAACATTTATCCTTTCTTCAACAATACTACTTATCTCTATTATCCGTGGAAGGTAATTACTTTGTTCTATCTTTAATTCCTCAATGCTTGAAGACTGGTCCCTTGTGGTTTTTACTTCAGTTTCTTCTTCATTTCCACAATTACCATATTTTCTTGTTACAGACTGCATAAACTCATTTTCTTTCTGAACAGCCTGTATTTCACTGTCTTTTGAGTGCTCTTGACCTCTCTAGCATAAGAAGAAGCACAAGACTATAAGTATTTTAATAATTTACTATAGTCACTGATTAGGTTGGTGTCTGTGTAACTCAAGTCACACCAACAAAGTGCTTATATAGCTTGGGTTATAAGGTATCTATGTAACCTTAATATCAATATAACCCAAATCATGACTTTTTATCAATGTGACTTGAAGAATATCAATATAACCTTAAACACAGCCTTCTATACTTATGTAGTCTGAATCATAGCTTTTACTTATATAGCCTGAATCATAGCTTCTACACCTATAACTTGATGCTTATAATCTACCTATAACCAAGATGCTTATAACCTAAATCATAACTTTTGATACCCATATAATCTAATATGAATAGCTTTTTATACAATGTAATAGCTAGTATATAGCTAACTAGTTGCTTATGTGCAGAATAAAGAAAAAGAAAAAGAAAAAAAAAAAAAGAAGAAAAGAGATAAAAACTTACCAGGTGTATAGCTTTAGAGATAAGAAAGTGTAGTACTAATGAGAAATTGGCAAGCCAAAGCCAATTATCCACAAAACAAAGAATTTAGACCGGTTAAGACCAGATGCACCAAAGAGAACCATAACTGCACATGCCTCAAAGACAAAGTTGAAGAGTTCAAGTGCGAAGAAGACTTTAGAAGCCTTCATCAAAGACCCCCGAAGACCCCCAAATTGGGGAGGTGCATCCACAGTGCAAAGAATTATCTCATAACCATGAGATCATGCTATGTAAATTAGTTCTGGCGCGTATGTGATGATGCTGTAATGACATAGCAACCTTTAGCAAAATTTTACTGTATAAATATGCCACCGCAGTCGACAAGGGTGGGTGAGTTAGGAGGAGAAATCCCCCTCACCACCAGCGCTGCAATAAACAAATACCTGCTCTATAGACATCGGTCTGTGGGGATTTATTTCCAGCCTATCTTTCGGGCATCAGGTAAAAAATTCAGGACTGAGATTTAAAATTAATTTTACAATTCTGATGAAAAACAAAGACCATTCACCTGAAGTATAAAAAGTTAATACAAACAGAGGAAAAGAAAAAAGCAGACTAATACCCTAGAACAGTAGGGAAGAAATTAGGTCCTACTATATTACAGTCCACAAAGTTATACAGATGACAGAATTCCTCAGTGGAAGGAATTTGTGTTGTACATATGGTGACCGGATCACTCCCTCTCTGTGCTGGCTCAGTCAGTGACCTGCTCAGTAATTACATGTGGAAAAATCCTGCATGATTGCTGTTTACACCCAAACATACACATAGAAACAACACATACACATAGAAACAACTTTTTTTTCTAGCAAACTGCCCAGGACTTTTAACTTCATTTCAAATGCAAATAAGGCTTATGAATTTGCAATCCCTGCCATTCAGTTCCTCATTCCCTCCCAAATAGCTTTTTAACATGGATTTGAGTCAAATTCAACAAGAGTAGAAGCCTGAAAGATGTGTCTACTTAAAGTCTAAATCACTGGTCTAGTACTGCATCTGTATTTGTGTTTAGGTTTGAAAGCTGCAGTCAATAAAGTTCTGTAAAAGCTAGGGCCTGAACAGTGAAGATAATAAAATCCCACCAAAATAAAAGGAGGAGATGCATCCTTTATCATCATCAACTGTTTGGCAGCTGAAGACAGGAGCACGTGCTGGCTCTTGCCCTAAAGATAGGAAATAAAAGTAGGCAGATGTGGGAGGGAGCTTAGTCCATAAAAGATGTGGGAAAAAGTTGAAGATACTTGGGTGACTGGAGGTATTGCAGAAGGAAGGCTGGGATGTGGGAGGGAGTTACAAGTGCTGTGCTTGGGCATTGGATGTGTGGGGAGGACAGAGAATATTGCAGGATGGAGGGAGGCACACAGACAGCACTGCTAAAAAATGGGGCTGTTGCAATGCTGGCAGAGTAGGGCATGCAGAACACAAATCTGCCAGAAACAGTTTCTTGCAGGTCACAGAAACATCCTGATGCTCCCAGCTTTGCTGATTTGGGGGACGGAGGAGTCATGGTAAATGGAGGAGGGTCCTAAAATCGTTTTCCTCTGCCAAATACTCTACCCTCAATTTGAAGTTTCAGTAGAAATTTCTTTCTCTTTTCCTCATGTTTTATCATTATTTTCCTTGTCACTCTGGTTTGGATATTGTACATATTACATCTTTTTCTTTTCTAGGTTGTTAATTAATTTTGCTTCTTTGCTCTATATAGCCCTGGCATCATATTTTCAAGCTTTCTGAATACAAATAGTAGAAATTTCCTTTTTCTTTCATGAAAGCTGTAACTGTTTTATAATCTTTTGTTTCTCGGAGCTCTTTCTTCAGACAGAAACACCACACTGTAACTGTGTACATTATTCTTTTGTAACTGTAAAGCCAGCCACTGCAGTGGAACCTACCACATTTGTTGGTATGGGCTGAGCTGGTGACTGCATCTGAAACAAACAGGATGAAATGATCACAGAAAGGCAGAAAGGTTACATGATTCCTTTCCAGATTTTCAGATGGGTTGAAGAAACATACTTTTCAATAAACTCAAATGGCTGTTCAGCCCTTAAAAAATAGGTCCAAGATGGACAAACTAAAATACCTAAATAACGAAACTTTTAAACTTGGATTTTAATTTTTTGCCTATGATTTAGTAAAATCTGAGAAACACATATATCCCTAAATATCCTTTCCCTCAACAGACTATTTCATAGTATGAAATTCAAACCCTTCTCAAAACCAGATCTCCCTGTACATACACACACTAAAGAATTACAGCAGCCCTTTGCAGGGTGTAACCCTATTCTCTAATGGTACACAGCTGTATTACAAATTATGTCAAACTAAATGTGAAGCATGGTAAGGTTAAACTAAATTGCAATCCAAGTCTGTAATGAGGTCTGACATTGTACCTTTCTTTTAAAATGTCTTTTGTTTAATTACTATTACAGAGGTGATCAGTGTGAAGAAGTTTAAGTACATTCTGAATTTCATGCCCCACAAATAACCACAGGGATTTCAGATTGCACTAGGTGTAAAAATAAATATAGGCATATTTCCTTACAACACTTGGAACTACAGTCAAGATCTAAATCCAAGCCAACACCTTTCCCTTTTATGTTTCACTAGACACTGACTCATTAGTGATACAAGGTGAAATTCCACAAATCAGAATAACCAATATGATCTGCTGCAGCTCGTGTTTCTTGGCAGTGTTCCACTCAGTCCAACCTGCCTAGCTTTGGAAATCTAATGATCGTACAACACAAAGTGGTATGGCAATTTGCCATAAGATAGTGTAAGATGTATATTTGGAAGACATCTGGCTTCTTTTGCAGTTATGAGCATATGCTTTAAGCTTTTTTGCTTTCAAACCCATGGGGTTATCTTAGTAAGCACAAGTACTGTTTATCACGAATGCCTGATCACTTTGATTCTGCATTCTAACAATAATTGATATTTCATTTCCATTCAAAGAAACAGTGATTTTTAAAAGATACACAATTTCCATTATACCTTGTACAGTTCATACAGCTTTGGCACAATGAGTAATCATTTCAAGTCTAACTCCCCTTGCATTATTAAGCACATACAGCAGCTGTGTATATGTGTGTGTTTGTGAGTGAGCTATAAATATACATATGTACATGCATTGTGAAGAAATTGATTTTAAGTTCTTCCAAATTCTAAAATATTTTTACTGTTTGTCATTTTACTGACAATTCATAGACTAGCTCTAAAATAGTTACCTGTCTTTACAGTCCTAGTGTCTTCCTATTTTCCTAACACTGAAAGCAACATTGTATACAAGAAAAATGAGTTTTCCCTTCTTTGAAGGATAGATCATTTTTTGGGTGTTAAAGTTAATGGAAAATGGATATAACCAATACTCAACAGAACAACAGAATACACTCAATGCACAGAAAAGGTTTCTTATGGCTTCTGATTCTGCCCAAGTTTTTCAATCTTATAAAAGACTGGAATACAAATTTGCAATCCAGTTTGATCATGGGGTAACACAGAGCAGCAGGGCTACATGTTCTTCCTTTTGCTCCAAAAGACCATCTTCGTGTGCTTAACCACTTGTTGACTTCCCATATGCGCCCTGCATCTAGGGCTGAACACGGATTTGGTTCACCCAACAATCCAAGATCAATTCTAGTTCCACCTGCACTGCATGAAAGTCTTTTACCTCCTGCATTCAGCACCTGATGAGCTCGCTGTGCCTTTGATGACTCTTAAAGATGCTATGTGACATAAAGGTTGGTGTTTCCTAAACTAAAACTGAAGAACTTAGATAACCTGTGTATTGATGAAAACAATCTTCTGATCTGTCCCGTGTTACAGAAGCTGAAATGAGTTCTTCTGAGTAGAACTGGACTTAATTCCACACCTCCAGGGAACTTACATACATATGAAGTCAATTGGGTCTGCCCCAGTATTTGAGAAATACCCATGCAAAAGATGCTTGTGAAATAGGATTTAGTAAAGATAGGTTATTTAAGTTGCTATCTGTTAGGTATAAATTTATTCATGAAGTAATATCTCAGGTTTCTATGATATAAGCACCTCTCCGGATGAAAAAGGGAATATTCTTTGGGTACAGTAAGATTCAATTATATTTAGGGTCATTGTCACATAAATTTTTAGGTTGAGCAATGTCAAAGGAAGATCAGTGGACATAACAGACAAGATTAGAAAAACTGTCATATCTTTTGTTCTCTGGCATTTTTAAAAGACACACTGCAGCTGGTAAAGACACTTACCTGCAGATTTTCCACTTGCTCAGAATGCTGATTTCCCTGAGGAGGATAATAATCTTCAAGATGTCTATGAAGTCCTTTAAGGGAATTCAGCTCATTTTTAATAGTGTGTATTTCTCTTCTCATGTTTTCCTCCTGTAATAATGGCAAGTACACAGACACAAACACTTTACTGCATGTTCAGATAGGTAAACCAGCATTTTTCAAAGGTATCAACAGCTTAGCAAATGAAACTTAATCCTTGAAAGAAAGTACAGATGTGAAGGAATTTCTTTGTACAAAGTAATTTAGCTCTTTCATTCAAACCAAAATTTTTACCATATTTCCATTACAGATTATAGCTTTTATTTTTGGGATGTTTTTTTCACTATTTACTGTAATGAGCAATACTCAAAAAAGTGAGATTTGTATTTGTAGATTTCTTCCTTTTTGGCTCAAAGATAAATGTAATAGTCAATATTCATTCTCCACCAACACTGTCAAGAAACCACAACAGCAAATAATTTGCTTGGCACTTTACTTTTGTAAATAGCCTCAAGTATCCAATGCTCCTTCAGTACATATGTAACAATTAAATTTTTGTATTTAGAATTAACTGAATGGTCCAAACAACTTGTAAAAGAACAGAAGGCCAATTTTACAGAAATACCTTAATTTACAAAGATTTCCAGACCAGTGTTAACTTTATCCTTGATGATTTACTTTAGGAGACAAAATTTCTAGTTAACCATAGCAGAAATATGAAAAGGAGTAACAATTATCCTCTAAAGAATAGATGCAAACATTCCTGAGAAATAAACAGGGCAAATTTCCATGCCTATAAAGGAAATTATGGTATAAAATTCTCCAAGGAATCAGGGAGATCAATTCTTCTCAGGGAACTGAGCACCAGAACAGTTCAGCTATTTTGTGGCCTCATGGTTGCAGTCATCCCCACAGTGGCTGCACTTGCAGAAGTGAGCCTTAGACAACAGGATTACAAGGACAACTTCGCATTATTTCCCCACAGCTTCCCTGGAAATCTATCTACCAAAATCAAAACCTTTCTGGCAGTAGGTGCCAAGTACACAGAAATAAAAAAGACAGACTATTAAACAAATGCTGCTTAGAGTCTGGTTTCCACACATTAAGCAGATCTTGTCTTATTGAAGTGACATTAATCTTTCCTACGTCTAAACATGCATTTATTATTGCAGACAATTTTTACAGCTACAATGTTTTGCTAATTGTTTTGGATTAAATAATTACTGAAGTATTCCTTAAAAAGTAATGAGGAAATAAAAAGAATGTCAAATAGAGAAGACAAACTATTGTTTCAGTGCCCACAGAGGTGAATTCACCAGGGGGACATACCAGACATACACCTTTTCTTACCCCCTTTCACCCTCAGTCCACACTGAAGAATTCCTTCCAAATCAGAACTGCAGGAAGAGCACTGACCTTTTAGAGCACAGAAGTCAACCTAAATCTACCTTTAAAAAATACTTATTTCTAGAAGTGTCTGTATTACTGGAGAAGAAATGAGTTGTTTTTATGGTATTATTTCTGTGGTATTTTCTTGGCTTTTAGGAATTACTCAAAATGCTTGATGACTATTCAAAAGAACTTCTAATACTATAGCATTTAATTTAATAAACCTACATCATTTTTCCAAGTTCTTAGTGCCTTTTCATGCTCATTCTGAAGATTAAGAAACTTTTCTTCATTTTCCTTTGCCTTCTCCCTTTGCAGCTCATTATCTCTTTCAAGGGCCTGCAATAAAATTAATTATCCAAAAAATAATCAATACCACATTAATGAATTTTGATGTGTTTTATGTTGCTTGGACCTTTGCTTCTAACATGCTGCAAGTGCCATACAGATCAGTGATAATGTGCTATCTCAACAATAATTTTCATAAATTAACAGAAAGGTGCTTATAGTTTAGCTAACAGGAAACAGGGGGAGGTTATGAAAGAAGAAATGGCTATAAAAGGGTATAAAAACACTTGCCATTATTCAGTTTCACTGCATAAGTTTTAATGTGCTGAAAAAGTAATATAAAGTCCAGAGATGAGAGATATGAAATGTAGCATAATCCAGACCCACTATACTTAAAGAAAAAACTACTATATACTGGCAGGACAAAAAATATTTTTCCAATCAGTTTTTCTGTCCTAAATTGTTTATTAACCTTTCGTATAAACTATATAATCTTTACATTCTAAAACATATCTACTGCAACATGCAGTATATATCTAATTATGCTTTAATTTATTTTTATTAGGTCACTGAAATAGGAGTGCATTGAAATAACAGTAATGTTAAGTTTTATACTACCATAACTGTACTTGCAATATTTTTGGGTTAACTCTTTCAGCTTTACTGTGCTAAATTAAAGGATTCTTGTGTAAATCAACAGTAACCTCACACATGTATCAGGTACTCTTGGAATTTTTATCCTATCACATTTTTACGGAAAAACAATATGGAAGATAAAAGACTCACTGCATTCCATTACCTGCTACATAGATGACACAAATATATTTGATAACGGAAGCATAACTTTAATGCATGACCAGATACTGTCATGCCTGTTGCTGTAGACCAGATATGTATTTATGACTCTGCTGAGCTTCTTTGAAAGTCCACTTGAAAAATGTTGTGGAGGCAACATTCCAAACCAATTCCTTTTTGCTAAACCTTTTAACCAAAAATGAGTCTACTTTTGATTCACGTAGCATCAATTTTTAAATGCCTATGTTAATTTAGCTACACTGTTAATAAAATTGTATTTTACAGGTACTAACACTAGGAAACCTCAAACCACCTTTCACTTTTGTACACAATGGAAAAGTTGTGCATAAGAGTATAATGGATCTTCTTTGACAGATGATGCATTTAAAAAGATAAGACAATTCAGCAATACATTGTCTGAATGATCACACTCTGATGTAGCATCTTTCATCCAGTTGTATAAACCAGGAGTGCAAGACCTCCTCTGTTTGATGAACCTGCTCTTAACTCCAAGGATGCTTTTACTTGCACCTCAAGTTATTGCGGTTATTCACAGCACAGCTCTTGGGGCAAAATATCAGAAGTAGCAGATGTATGGAACTGATCATATGTTAAAACCAATTGTACAGACAGGGGAATACCTGAATGCCTTGCATTCTCAAGTATTCTGTCATCTGTTAAAGAATTAAAATTTTTGTTTTGAAGTCATAATGACACTGGTATCCTAGCACTAAGTATGCCTGCAAAGAATGAGAAGGGATCCTTCTTGAATGTTACCTTGCAAGTATTCTGTCATGTCAAGCCTAAAAATAAGTAATTTTTTGTGAGTATAAGAATAAAAATATTTCCATGGGACTGTACAATCACCCCTTTCATTTTTCTATTATTCTGAAGAAACTCTTTTGCTTCATAAGCAAGGCCCAGAAATTCAACAGGGATGTAGGACAGGGCATAAGAATAACACATAACCTTTAGATCCCATTTGTTATATTGAGGTTCTAGAATTAATAAAGATGAAAGCAGTAGCTCTCAGATCAGAGGGAAGTGGGTAGACCCTTCAAGTGACATATTCAGCTCCCTATTTTATAAGTTCCATTTGATGTTTTAGAAAAATGCAAGAATGCAAAATAAGAAGCTAGCATTCCATTCCCTGGAATATCCTGGTATTTGTATCAAACTGAAACAGAAGGTCTATTTACATCAGTCTAAGTAGTGAAGTTGAACCATGAGCCTCTTATTGGTTATCCATGCCTGGTAACACCCAGTTCTAAAGTATTTCTGCCTGCCAGAAATTACCTTTGAGGAGTGCACTGATGCTTTGATGACCAGCAGGTTTGTACTGCGGTTGGAACAACAGAAAGCAGTAATACTGTCCCAATGTCTAATATAAACAGACCCAAATCAAAGTAGGCTCTCATCAGAATTAGCATAATTGCAACCAGAAATCAATTTTTGGCCTGCACAGGCTGCAAAACAGAGACTTGTGTTCATTCATACCTTAACAAGAAGAAAACAAGCCATACTTGTAGACATTTATGTGCAGTCTTCAAAGAGAAGATTCACAGATACCATTTACTGCTTTAGCTGGAGCTTTAAGGCATACTATAAACTTTATCTGAGATGGGAAACAATAGCTCAGAAATACTATCAGAAAAAAGCACTTTAAAATACACTTGCTATTCAATAGTCCTGACACAAAAATCCTAAAGGGCTCCTGTATTATGAAAGTCATCATCAGTAAGGTTACATATGAATTAAATTATCTTGAGCTTCTGCTTTCATCTACAAAGCAATTTCAATTATCTTAAAAACTAAAAAGAACATTACCTTCTTACTTTAACAAAAAACAGGATTATATGAATAGCAAGTAATCCAGCTGTTTCACTGGACCCAACATGTAAATAACAGATTTATACAGAAGCTACAGAAAATCATGCTACTTTAGGCAATTCTACAGCCAAAGGGTTCTTCAGTTAATCTTTGTAAAAATGTTGCAGACACTTTAATTCCTAGGGAGACTTTAGCCAGTTTCTGATGGAGAACATAGCTCACCTTTAACATTACTTGTTTCATCAAAATGTAGAAGTCCTATATTTATATTGTGGCAGAAGGCAAACTACATACACCTGTTAAGAGTAAAGTCTTAGGGGAAGTGAATAATTTCAAATTAGCATAGAAGCATTTATTTAGAAACAAAAGTACACATCCACACTGGAAGTTCAACTTGAAATTAACTGAACTCCTAGTTCAAAACCTTGGCTTCAAAGAGTGGAATAGTTGTGGTTATGTCTGGACAAAGAGTAGATAATAATTTTTAATAGTCCAGTCAGTGGTTGTACCTGAACTCTGCATGGCACATCTGATGGGAATGGATATGACCTTAATCTTCAGTGCACTGTGGGCCAAGCTGACTGCTACTGAAATGCAGAATCTAAACTGTTCTGAGCTGCTTTCACATGCTGAAAGAGGAACTGAGGAATGCTGCAACTCCACACTCTCCAGCGTGACTACTTCCTACCTCTAGCATAAATATAACACCAGAAAACGCAGCAAGAAAGGGCTGAAGATAATGCTCTTTCTTAGGCTCTCTGCTTTAATAAAACTGAGGACAAGCTTGAGCTATGAAGATCTGAAATTTGAAATGTTGTCCAGAAATGTATACCTATATGAAAATTACAAGAAACAAAAGTCATAAAATAATTTGATTTCAATATTTGAAAGCAACCCGGATCTGGTTTTGCCCTCTAGAAATGGCTGCTAAGAATGGCAACCATGATTTACTTTAGGGAGAGAAGTAAAAGAGGGAAAGCACAGCCTGAGCTTCAAGGTTCGTGCTGACAGTGAAGGAGCTGAGGGAGCAATGGAAGTGAGGTCAAAAGTTCTGAAAGGCACACAGATGTCTTTAACAGCCCAGGACTTAAAAAATACATAACAGATAGTAACAGCTTGTCTAATGGAGAAAAATCTGACCTGATAGTCTTCTTTCAGTGCTTTTAATTCGCTTTCCATTCTAACATTCGTTTGGGTTATTCGCTGAAGCAGCTCCTGCACACACTGTAGAGAGCTGAGAATTTCCTTATTAATACAAACAGAAGAGGATATATTGAGCAAGATTTTCTTTCTGGAGTTTAAACATTAGATAATTTACGTCTTTTATAGTTTTTTTTTTTCTGTCAGTGTTTACAAAATCATGTCTGTAAAAAAAGGTACTCCAACCTCAACATTGGGGAAAATGTGTGAGAAATCAGAATAATACCCGTTTTTTCTGGCCTTTTACCCTGGAGAAGATAACATTAGTATAAATTATTATAACTTATTCTTTTTCAGAGAATTTTCCTATAATTAAAATGAAATCCACCCAATCTTTATACATTCTGCAGTGCAAATCTGGATAAAATAGATCAAATCCAACCCCACTGTGAGTTCAATTCAGGATAAACAGAATAACTTTATGTTACCATATCACAGTTCTGAAAAATATGGAAAATCCAAAACAAATTACTCCATTAATGGATCACCCTTACATGAAATTATTCTGTATCTCCTGAATTAAATCCTAATAGATGTGAACTACCACCCAATAGCTCTGCATCATATGGTGCAGGTATATCAGATTTTGCTGTCAGGGTCTGAACTTCTGTGGTACCTTCCTCAAGACTGTATTGTTACTTCATGAAGAGGAATTTTTCAAAAAAGAGCCACCCAAACTGAGCTGATTTGAGTTGATGAAGGTGCCATGGATTTACAAACACCATGGGTGCTGCCATGAAGTGTATTGCAGTTTTCTGGAAACTGAGCCATTTTCTATCAAACACTACAAAACACATTTCCAAAGTTTCAGAGAGAGAGTGAATGACCCCAGACAAGCCAATCACCACTCCCTCAAGACCACTTACAACAGTTACTAGAAGAAGACCTGCACAGAAAAAAACCCTGAGTTTCAGGCAGAAGGGAGTCTTAAATGTGCTCAGTTGCTTCAAAATACATTGAGAGGAACATCTTATTAAAGCAAAGTATTTTGACATACTTGCAAAGTGTTTTCAAATTATCCTAGTTTTAGTTTTACTGGATACACACATACATCTGTTTACTAAAAATAAAATCAATATTTTAATGTACTGTCATTCCTTTCCCTGCATGTATAAATAATATTTTTGCACTGAAGCTTAATTTATTTTTAGTTCAATTTTACATCTAGAAAACTGAACTGCAGAGCTGTGGAATGGCTTAGCCAGTGTCATCTGACAGATCAGTAGCAGAGTTGGCCACATCTTTTAAATCTAGTACAGTTTTCTCTCAAATAGACCAGACTGCTTCTGTGACACAGTTTAGTACAAATCACCTGTAATTTACATGGTATTTCTAGCCTAAGTCCAAGAACCACCGAAGCCAACATTTTAGTTAATCGAGATGGTGAATTATTAGTGTTCTATGACACGAAATCCATGTCTTCGAACCCAAGCACTTGGAGGAAACACGAAGTTCATCTCTACATTAGAGCCCTCCCCAGGCTATACCAAACCCCTCCATATGTTAAAACTAACCTAGCAAACAAACCATAACAATTCACACAGAACAAGAGAGACACAAACCAGAGTCCTTCTCTTAGATAACACGTATCAAATATGCATACGAATTAGGCTCCACGCATCTCCATATAAATGCTTTTAGCGCATTCAGGGCTGGGAGAGTAATGAGGCCTGAATATGTCTCTCATTTTTTTCCATGTGTTTATTGGCAATTTTTTAAAAGCAAGCTCAAAATGCAAACAGGCTTTTATGAATTGAGAAAGTGCTGCTGGATGAGTGCTCTGTGGGTATGCAAGAAAGATTCTGCTTTTGTCCCTCATGGGGATACACTTCTCTGACCTGTTCCCTTTCACGAACTGCAGCGTGAAAATTCTGCAACTGTTCAAGAAAAGGAAAAAAGCCAACCACCCTTTTTAGGCTTAACGTTCTGCAAAGCAGTGTATTATGTTGTTATTACAGGGAACAATTTTTTTTGCTATATTTGATACTTGACTCCATTGCCTTTGTTTAAACATCAGGATTTTTTCTGGAACATACCTGAGTTAGCAAGAGAAGACAGTCCTAACTCTGTTCAGGGATGTAAAGGTGTTGCTTAAGAGTCTAAATGTTTATGTTCTGTATGAACGAAACATCATTTCCTTTGTATACCATTGACATATTATTCCCATTTTGCCCGGTTTCAATACCAGCGATATTAGAATAAACTGTTAACAACCAGAAAGCAGAACAGCCAGCAGGTTATGCCAGCCTTACTGCTTATTTATACTGAACTCACATGCAGGCAAGTGTCTCAGGGGTATACCAAGTTTCTCCCATCTGAATTCAAAGACAAAATGTAAGACTTGGAATAAAGTGTCAAACAATGGACTTTGTTCTGGTAATACTCCTTCTAAAAACTGAGCAGTAAGATACCACTTATGCTAGTATTAAAATATTTCTGAAGTGTAAACAAGTGAATTTAACTAGTTTTTGTAGCTTTGTATAATAAGACACCTAAGTATGAAATACAGCACCTATATTCTTAAGTGATTTTTAACAGCAACTCACCAGCTTTTCTTCTTTAATGTGACTGTTTTCTTCTTGAACCTTTTTACTGACTGCTGTCTCCTTAAAAAAAAGAGCACGAAGAACAGTAAAAGGCATTTTAAATTACTGTCTATTTTCTTTAATAATATTGTATTAATGTGATGTAGTGAATCATCATGACGCTATTTAAAGAAATAGAATTATTTTTAAATGTCTTCTTACCCTTTTTTTTACTATGAAATTATAGTCATATTCATAGCACGTTTATTTCCTTAGAAAAGGTTAAACAGGAAATAGTTTAATTCTATAGTATATGCAGTTAGTAGAGAGGAATCACTAATCTGTATGCATCAGAGATCACTGCCAGGAGGTTCGCTGAGCGAAGAACAGAAAATATGCACCAAAACTTTAATTTGTTTAAATTCCAAAATACCATTCTGATTTTCTGTTGCAGTTCTTGAAACTGTTTTTCCTTCACTGCAAGATTGATGTTTTCTTCTCCCATCCTGTACTGAGATGTGACCTTGGACCTTATCAAGTCTGTAGTTACTTTCTTCAGTTCCTTAACACAGGAAACACGTATAAATAGTTCATCCAGTAGAGGCATTGCAATTCAAAACAGAGACAAATCTTTTCAACTATCCTGGTCATGCCCCACTTCAAAATAATGTATGGAAACAACAGAATAAATTACAGGTACTGAAATGTGTAAGACTGACTTACTAAACTTTAAACTTGCCACACGTGACTAAAAGTTTATTTTCACAGGTAAAATGTTACTGTGCCAATTTTACTCTGTTTGAAGTATTTACTTAATCATTTTGTTATTTCCTCTTCCAAGAGGTGTATTAGAAGTGGACGTTGAGTCGGTATTGGTAAAATCTTCTTCAGCCAGATATACAATAGGAATTACTGTTGTAACTACTGCATATGTTCTTGGGAATGAGGAGGAAAAAAGGGAGAACAGTGATTACCTGGTAAAAACAGGAACTGGCTATAAATTTGGAGGATCTTTGCCTTTCCTGAAGCGTTACTCTCAAGAGAATGCTAAATTAATTTTATATTAGAATGTTCTACAACATGATGCCTTTGATTTTATAGTCTTTATCCTCTTTTATATATCCTGTGGCTTTTTTTTTTTTTTTTTTTTTTTTTTTTTGTAGTATCTGTTTTGTAACCAGTTTATTCAGAGCTCCCAGTGCAGCAAATAAACAGCAAACACTTTGATCTCATTAAATTACAACTTATAGTTCCTGGAGTCATAAATATTGTGCCCTGTTCTCCCCCTCCCCTCCCATCCTGGTGCAAGGTAGTCTGTTTTATATCGCTCTCTCCTTGAGCGCTCTGACGTTTACTCAGACAAATAGCAGAGGTTATGAATGCTGCTCACAGATAGTATCAAGAATTCTCCGTGATGCCATAGTGGTGAACCAAGCATTCAGAATGTAATAGTTTTATCTAACAACTAAGTTTGGTCTGTTTAACTTTTCTTCACAAAACTGGAATTTCGGTTATCACAAACAGAATTATCACAAGCCAGTGGTTTAACTGTTCTGGACAAAATCATAGAACAGTACAAAAGAAGAAGGAAAGATTATGTTGCAGCTGAAATTCACAAAGTTTTATCGAAAATACAGCTATAAGTAGTACTTTTAAATAAATCATTTTTTTTGCTAGAGGCTTTATTTCTCATGTACTTTAGCCATAAATAAATCTAGAATGATCTAGTAAGTACTAAGTGTAATTGCAGAATCAATTACAGAACTGGAAGTCAGCAATGCTTTACAATTATTATATTCTGTAAACTAGTTAGGTTTTTCCCATCTTTTGCAATTAAGACATATATTAGTTGTACTGTTTTCAGTAGAAGGCTCTGTAAAGAAGCATGCAAGGAGAGTTCCTGCTGTTAAGTGGCAGAAGGTGCAAGCAGCTCTAACTTGTAAAAGTGACAAGGTGCACTGTGCCAGCCTGCACAGAGGAGCAGATTCATGGGACAGAGAGCACAGCTAACAGGCTGGGTGCCACACAAGCAGCTGCCAATGCCTGCCATGGATCTGATACCTGGTGTTTTCCAAAACTCAGGATTCACAGTGTGCAGAAAAACTTTACTACTTATTTTGTCACGGGGAAAGCACAAGTCAGACTAAGGAAATCATGCCCTTGAGGTAGAAAAGATGACTGTATTCTCTTCTTTGTAATGGCAGGTGGATGTGTACAATCCATCTGGAACCAACCCTTGATCTGGTAATACAAAACTGTAGGCAGGAAAAACCAAAACCAGAAAAGAACCAGAACCCAACACAAGCTCCCCAGAAAAAAAACCCATAAATGAGACCACCAAAAATAATGGAAAAGTTTTTCATGGTGAGTGAAATCACAAGGTTTGTAGCTACAAAAATAATAAAAAATAATTTTATACATACATACATACATACATGTATTTTCCTATACTCTGAAATTAATTAAAATGTCACCCCAGAGTTTCTGCTTTTTTTCTAGTAGCTTTCTCATTATTAAAATCACAAGTAGTATTCAAAAACCTAATTAAATTGAACGTGGAAAATAATTTTATCAGTTCTGAGGTGTGCTGAGACAGAATGATAAGGCTTTAAAACCATTCCCTTGATGTGTTGCTAGCCACCAATGCTTAGGGACATGGCTTCAAAAGCACTTCATGCCAGTGTA
>VWZT01011147.1:165158-210323 GCA_013397055.1 Pachycephala philippinensis
TTTGTTTGTTTGGGTTTTTTTTGTTTTGTTTTGTTTTGTTTTTGGGCTTTTTGGTTTGTTTTTTTTTGTTGTTGTTGTTTGTTTGTTTGTTTTGTGGTTTTTTGGTTTTGTTTGTTTTGGTTTGGTTTTTGGGGTTTTTTTGTTGGTTTTTTTTGTTGTTGTTGTTTTTGGGGTTTTTTTGTAAAATACAGTTTTGGTCAATACAAAATTTTAACTCTACTCTCCCTTGAGGCCACACAAATACATGTTCCAGCATAAAGAAGTGGTGTGGGACTGGAAATGCAGCCAGCACAGGCAGATGTAACCACCTCCCAAGACTGATACCCTATGAAAACTTTACCTGTACTCAAAATTACACCTGTATCTGTTTGCTCTCTCTTCCTAGATTGCTGCAACCCTCTTGTAATCTTTTGGGTCTTGAGCAGCAGAGTTGTTTTTTAAGCAGCAGAATGAAAGAAACCTTTTACTTGGCCAGATATCAATGCAAGCATTTTCACAGTGGTTGAAAAGAATCCTACCACACTGAATATCAAAATGTTCAAATCCTAAAACAAACGTTACTGAAAAGGGAATTTCACCACAGCCCATTACATTACAATTCAGGAACTGGATTTGAAGTAGGCAACGTCAAGAGAAAATTACAACCTCTCTAAATAATATTTCTTTCCTGAAACCCCAGAGGAGTAAACCTTGCAGAACAGACCTCAATTTCACTCGAGTTTACTGTTGTACATATTTAACATCCTCATAACACACTTGCAATTTCATTAAAATTGGAGATTAGTTTATTTTTATCCATAAATGTTACATAGCATTCACTAACTTCACATTCCCATTAAGAACAAATGTGTGAGATCATCCAGGTCTGAGTCAAAGTAATGGCTGTGATAAGAGCTGACAACCAAATTAAGATTTTAGTACCATGGATAGTCATTCCCACTCCAGCACCGAGGCTACAGAGGAAAGAAGTTTGAACCCATAAGTTGTCAGAGCTGTTAGAGGTCAGTAAAGTCTCCAAGGCAGATAAAACCAGCTTTAGAAGTTGTCCCAAATTGTGCTGTAGATATCATGAGTTCTTTCAGCTATGTTGCATGTGAAAACAGCCTGGTAATCCCTTTTCAAAACTCTTCTAAATATCGCAGTTCTGGTTGTTCAGAATAGGATGGTCAAATACTAAAAAACAATAAGAAATTCAGAAGTAACTAAAATAAAGGCATTTCCTGCTGAACTGAGGAAGCCAGATTAAGTTTCAGTTGGCTGCCTTTTCCTGCTTATCTAACAGTATTTTATTTAAAATTCATAACCCTTCTTGACCTTAAGAATCAAGAGTACAGCTGAAAAAAAGAGCAGGTCAAACAATATGCTTGATTGCTGGAGTACATAAATCTCAATTTCCCCCTCACACCTACGTTACTCACAAATTTCACTATGTAAAATTTTCTTAAACATTTCTGTTTTCTTACTTCTCAAGTTACTTACCCTCAGAGAATACTAAGTAATTGATTATTCTTGGTTTCTCACCAAAAGCAACAAATCGGATTTACTGTGATGCTTAAATATTTCTAACACTCCTAACATTTTATTTACAATATACTACAATAAAGATATGCTGCATTTTAGATGAATGCTTCTGTTTCCGTCACACAAGAATTATCTTTTTTTAAAGGAATTGCACAGTTGGGGTGTACACAATGAACAAAGTTGTCCTCACACCTTCAAAATTATGATGATATCAGCATCCTAACAAACATAGCTTTCCTAAAGAGGAAAGTTATCACCACTGACACCTTCCAATACTTTTCTGTTTCTCTTCCATCTATCAAATATTCCAGATAAATATATATAGGTTTTTTATATAACCTATCATTTGAATTATGTAGCTAAATAAACATTTTTAAATCCTGCAAGACGTAATTGTGATACAGAAATTAATTTGAGAATTTTTCCAGTGTTCTACTTTACTGTCACTGTGGGTTTCAGTCTGCTTTTATGATAGTAAGAGTTCTGAAATCTTTGATCACTTCGAAACTTGATCTTTTTGACACTGAGGTTTGGCATGTTATATTCTAGTATGTAACTAAAAAAAATCCAGATTGAATTCCTGATTAATTTTTACTGTGACTAGAATATTTCCATGTAATAAATACAAAAATTCAGTAAAGCACTAAAGAAGGAAAGAATGAAACAAACGAAAAAAAATCTCAAACTGTCTATATTTCCAGATAAAATTAAATTTTACATCTGGCTTTTAGTGGAATCATACTCCAAAGAACCTTAACAATAAGAGGCTACATGCTCTTAAGAAGAAAAGAAACAAAAGTAGATTCAAAGAGAATTTTCAAGTACTTTTGTACCTTCAAATCCCATTTTTCAGGCAAAGAAAGGTTATGGCAGGTACACATCCATTTTTTGATCAATATAACCCCAATAATAAAATGGCCATAGTCCCTTTTCCTCGTACAAATTATCCTCTCCCCCTGTCCTTTTTTGTTTTCAAAAACATTCACAAATTTTGGAAAGATTCCATGGTAATTCCAAGCATAGATCTGGAAACTGGGGATTAACATTAGGCCAAGAAGTTGAGATAATAATGCATTTGATCCCTACATAAAATCATTACAGAATCTAAAGAAAAAATTAAAAAGAGGGAAATAAAAAGATAAGGAGATATAAAAAAGAGATGTGGTGTGGAAAGATACTGAGTTTAAAGAACAATTCTGACTTATGAGCGTCCTTTTGTTTTTCTCTTGGCAGCTCTTAAGAAACAGCTCAAAGGGAAAAGAACATTATTCTTCCCACTATTACCTATGTTCAAGAGTGCAACGCAAAAATGTACTTGGCAAAGAGCAGTTCCTGAATAGAGGCAGAAGAAAAGAGCTTAGTGGCAACTTCCTCGTAAATAGAATCACTATATTCTGATGACTCAGCTGCCTTGTCACCAAACTGTCCCACTTCTGCCAGGGATTCAGTTACACATTTTATCCTATGTTCAAGCTAGCAGCTCACTTCCATGGCAACTGCTCTCCATGTTGTATCTCTGACTACACGGAAAACACCACTGCTTCCACAGCAGATGGGGAAGTGATCACAGCACAGCACGGGAAGAAGAGAGGTTACTAATAATTAGCAAGAAACAAGGAGGACACTGTAGAGGTAAATAAAAATTCACAAGTTGCAGAATATTCTCAGAGCTGCTCCAGTTCCAACTGAAGTATTTGTGGAAGCATAAGACTAATTTAGCCATTAGTCATAGAGTGAAAAACAGTTCAGCTGCTTGTCCACTACTTCTATTAATACCTCAGCAGCTGTTGGAAGGCCCAAAGAATCACAGAATCATAGAACATTCTGAGCTGGAAAGGACCCACAAGGGCAGGTCTCCATTCAGAAATGTGCACTGTACTTACTTCCTTCAGATTACTTAATTCAGTCTCTTGTCTTTTATTCACTGATGCTAGTTTCTTATTGTGCTGTATGGCTTCCTGCACTTTAAACAAAAGTTAAAGCATGTTAACGAATAATTTCACATTTGAACAAATATTTGGTTTACAACTGCAACAGATGTGCAAATAATTTATTTTTTAAAATCTTCATAAAACTGCAAATATGATTCAACTACTCTTTCTGTGTAGTTTGATACCAGACTGGAGGGTTATACCAGGTGGTAGCAGTTGTCTGTACCTCAAACAATGAGTTAAGACTTTTCTATATGTTGGCTATATGTATGTAATTTAATTTGTAGTGTCTCATTATGTCATTTTATTAGGACTTTTAATCTTGGTTTTATTTTTTAGCCAAGACTTTGCTTGTAATTTTCTGGTGAGTTTAATTATTTTCAGACAAACACAGAACACAATGGGCCACAGAACTAACAAATAATTAACAGATGTACAGAGTCATGTGTATATAGGCCACGGAAGACAGCAAACAGCACAGGACAGCACAGCAGAAAACTCTAAGAAACTTCTATTCCTGCTGAAAGGGAACTTTCCCTTAAACTTTATACAGGTGAAGATATCACTGAGAAATTGCTTGAAATTCTACAATGAAAAGCTAAAGCTATTTACTGGTTCCTGTACTTTTTCAGACAGCTCTAGTCAATCTTTGTATTTTCATCCTCCGAGCTTCCCCTTGGTTCTTCTCTATTTTCTGATTCCTCTTCCTTCACCCCTACTCTTTTTTCTTTATTTTCCTCAAGAGTTTTCTGGCACCACACTTGAATACAGGAAGTGTAGACACCCAGAAATTCCTCTCCTTTTCTGCTAGGGATGGTCCATCATGGGGAATGATGGACAACAGCCTTACAGTACAATAAGCAATTTCACAGTTTTGAATGAGAGTATGTGCTTAAAAAATAAAATACTGAGGAATGTAACAGCTATCTTCTGACACAACTTAGGAAACCTCCCCCCCCCCAAAAAAAAAGCAGGCCAAAATTGGTAAAAATGTCTCCTATCTTTCAGCAAAAGTCACGTGCTCACTCTCTAGCTTTGAAGCACAATCAGCGGGACATTGGTTAGACTGTCATGTTCTGGATTTAAGATTTTAAAAATTGAATACAACAAGTAACTTGAGGTACTGAAATACCACAAATATACACAGAATATGCTACAGTTTATTCAAACTAGATTTGAAAAAAAATCTGGGGTTTCAGGCAGAAACAAAAAGTTTAGTAAGATTCAGTAATTGAAAAGTGGTTTTGGTGTTTTGGGTTGGTTTTTTTTGTTTGATATCAGTTCCTCGATATAATTTCCTGTGTGGTCACACACATGACTGTAGCAGTGGATCAGCAAAGAGCACTGAGGAACCTACCAAGGTATTTGATGCCTGGCATGTGACAGCTGCCATTTTTCTGAGTTTCAACTGTTTCCAACTCAGTGTTGTCAAAGCACAGCAAAACCAAATGCTGGAGGACATTTAAGACATACATACCACTGTGCTCTAGTTTTCCATGAACACCTTTTACAATTCCAAACTGAGATGCAATAGTAGCATAACACCTCTCAACTTCATTCAGTTTCTTATGATGCTCCTCTTTTGCAGTTAAGTGCATCTGCAATTTTTGATCCTGTTAGGAACAAAAATGAAGCACCTGTTTAATGACAGTAAATAACTCTCCAAGTGCTTTTGAATATAACAGCATAAATGCAAAATCATTCCCAGAATCCTTCAGTTGTCTATTTCATATTTAATGATCTTTCCCATTTCCAGACAGCACGAATATAGACAGAGTCACCACGATAATCAAAGGATTTGAGCACCTGACATTCGAGGAGAGGCTGAGGGACCTGTGACTGTTCAGCCTGGAGAGCAAGTGACTCCAGGGGGATCTAATAAATATGTATATACCAGGGGAGGTGTGTGTGAAAGGAATAAAGAAATCACAGCCAGACTCCTTTTAATGGTGGTCACTGACACAAAGGCAAAGACAGGAAATTTCACTTAAACTTGAGAGGAAATAAGTTTATTGTAAGGGTGGTCAAACACTGGAACAGGTTGCACGGGCAGGCTACAGAATCTGTTCATGAAGATACTAAAAACCAATGGACATGGCTCTGTGCCACTAACTCCACTGCCCTGCTTGACAGCATCATCCACTCCACTTCTGGGATTGTAAAGAATGACACAGCCAAGGGCAATTAGGAGACAGTTTGTGTACTTGATACCCCTAAATAAAGGAATTTCAATACATGTGCTAAAATCAGAAGTGCATCAACTACTTCTAGAGTAGTGGTGACTTTGATTTAGATTAGTGATACTAATGCAGATTAATACCCCATGCTTCCTAGAAAAATAAAAATAACCTTTCAATGAGTAATTCTTAATTCCTCTGTATCAATTAGAAGTTCTAGTATCTTGAAATATGATTAAATCACTTTGTGTATCTGTAGGGGAAGTTTCTAACTACTTTTGTAAGCATCTAACACTTTATTTTACTTCTATTCACATGTTGGCCTAAGTAATATCACAAAGAAACCCACATGGTAACTAAGTACAATGTATTTAATGAATTTCACCAATCTCTCTCATTTTGTGGAAACTATCCAGTGACACATGCCACTGATTTTTTTAAAGTAGCTTTTTAAAAGCTATGTGTTATCCTTGTAACACCAACTTTTTTGCGTTCTTCTTTATACTGTATGTTTTGTTAGCAGTTTTGTAGGTACTATTTGGTGCGTTTTAAAATTAATTTTTTTTTAAGAGAATGGGTTAAACTAATTCCTCAGAAAGGATAACCATTTGTTTAGATATCCAATCTATTTCAAATCTACAGTAGAGCAACACAGCAATTAAAATGAACTGGGCCAAATTCGTTCCTGTGTGTAAATTCAAGTTACACAAGGATGCATCTGGCCCAGTCTGTCTGGCTTAGGCAAGGCTCCATTTCCACACAGTAACAAATGCAGTACATGTCCAGGCATCAGAGGATAATAAAAGCTGATAGTAATCAAAAGAAATGACCACCATAAGACTAGCAAAACAGGATATACAGTACAAATTTCTCATGTTTTATAAGGTATGAAATTAAACACACTACAGCAAATGGAAAGTCATAATGGAAGCACTGGTAAAGAAACACCACCACTTACAGAAATCACTGCAAGGAATGTAGGTTGAAAATGTTCTTATACTTTCTCTTTTTCCTAATCATAAATTAACTGTGGAAGCAGTTAATAGCTTAACTAATTAAGCTAATTAGCAGTCCTAGCTTAACTAATGCTAGGAGGGGAATTTTGTAACAAAAACATTAGAAGGAAAGATTTTCTTTGTTTATCCTGGTAGTTCCCTCAGGTATATTTATTCTAAGAGATCGATGAACAGGGAGACAGCCCTAATTTGAGATCTGAACAGCTTGTGGCAAGACCTGAGGGGTTTTGCAGTTTTTAATATGGATTTTTTCTTAGTGTTATCCCAGTTCCTTTCTTTACTCAGCAAGATAGTGTTAGTCCCTCCTCCTCTCTCAAAAAGTTGAAATATGCTTTGCTACTTTACAGGGCTCTTTTCAGGGAAAAAAGGGAACTGGCCTGCTCTATCTACAAGAGTTTTAGTAAGAGCTTAACACTTGCCTAAATATGATTTTTGGTGGCAGGCTGCTCTCCAGACTTAATGCAGAGAGAAATCAAAGCCTGAGTATGTGATTCGTCTGCTCACAGTGAAAAGGTTGTAAAACATTCTTCCATAGAAGATAATCAAGAAACACCAGGAGACACTGCAGGATAGGGAGTGTCTGACCCTGGAGTTGGAGTAAGATCCACAGAATCTTGGTTCTTCTTCCTTACGTCCGATACTGCAAGAACAGGAATTATTGCCCTGCCCTCCACCAGTAATAAAGATAAGCTGGGATGAGGAGTGGAATTGATTGTGGCCATATGGCTTGTTGAGGCACAATGATTTCTTGGTGGAACTAGACCCGAGAAATAGCTCAGGGTCAAGTGGGTGACTGGAGGAACACAAACAGGGAATTGCTCATATCTCAAAGATATTCTGGAAATTGAGTCACTAGTCAGAGGTACTCAGTGAAGCAGAAGGTGGTAATTGGGAGGTGAAAGTGTCAGAGAAACAAAGGAGATGTAACGGCATGGACACCTAAGGCAAGATCACATGAAAATTATGCAAAGGGCTACCAACCGTAAATCTTTGAAATAGGAATTTTTTTCACAACAGTTTCTCCAGTTCTCACCGTTTTTCTACTTAAAAATAATTGGGTTTAATTTATATTGTATCATTGCCTCCTCGTTGTGTTTTTAAACAAGATAGTATGATTACAGGCAAGCTCCTAAAAGATGCAGAAAGGAAATAAAAACAACATTCCTATCTAAGAATATAAGAACAAGCCAACTTTTAAAGTTTCATTTTTTTAACATTTTTCCCTCTTTTCTGAAGAGTGGTAGGGTTTAATCAACCTAGACCATTTGATTGCAGCTTCACTAAATGGTTGCACAGACATTCAGATTCCCAATAAAAACAGTAAGGGAAGACAAGAACAGATGCTACACATAGAGAGTTCTGGCACTCTCCAGTGTATCATCTGTCAGGAAACCAACACCTGACCATTTTCCTCCAGTTATTTCCTTATTTCAGCTGCAGGAAAAAAAATACAATACAGAGCCCGCACTCAAGTGCATTCTATCAAGTGAACTGGCTTTGTAGTAATCCCCCTGCAGCCTCCTGACTGCAGGAGTGCTACTGTCCATAAGCAGCGAGCTGCAAAATGACTACACCGCATGCAATAATCTGCACTTCTCTTGTGCAAACAAAAAAGGCAATAATAAAGACAAATAAATAATAAAAGACAAATAAATCCTTTATTTCTTTGTCTACTGTCGTTCAATATGAAACAAAACCTTCCACTATTTCAAAATTACAGCATATACGGTAAGAATTATATTAGCACTACAATTTCTGCATAAACTTAACTGGACAGCATGCTAAAACATGGTGTTTATGTCAAGTATTGCATATACTATTCTAAAAGAACAGAACTAAAGGAACGAAACCAGAATAAATGCTACATCAGTAAGGCACACTCAGTCCCCAGCACACAGAGAGGCTCCTTCACTGCCTGGCAGGGTTTCTAGGGTGCCAGATGAACTGAACAGCACGTCTGCTTACTCTCAAAACACACACCAGAGAACGATCTAATCTGTCTTTAACAAAATTGAAATAGAAATGGGTCTCAGATAAATGATTGGTTCAGAATTTCACCCATTTTACTTTTAAACACTTTGCCATTGGTGATGACCAAGAGTCTACATGGGCTACTACTACCTCGATCCCTTGAATGTACCACTTATTTCAGTGCAACCACTCAGGGAGTAAAGTTGGCAGAATTTGACCTGGTCTAAAACTGTATTAGCCCACTACTGCAAAAGGTCATAGGAAAGAATTTATTTTTGTTTACTTTGTGGGGTATTTTGTTTTCATCATTTCATATCAGAGTATTTTCCATAAATAAGTCCCAACTGTACATGTTCAGTTTAGTACTACATGCAAAAGAGGCATCTTGCCTCTTGCATCTAGCATTTTTAATTATCATACTCTGTATCAAAGCAAATGTTTTCAAAGTATTCAAATGATCAATTAATGAAACGTTTATGAACATAAGAAATATATCTGTTTCAGCATCACAGATGTATTTCCTCACAGAAGAGGTGTTGTCCTTTAAAAATTCTCATTCATATGGAAGACTGAGCTTGTAAGTTACGAAAGAAAGATAATATGTGAAATTACCTAAATGTAAGTCCAGTCATTTTGTATATTTTCAACAGATTTTTATATCAGCTGCATTTTAGGAAAAAATACAAGTTAAAAGTGAAGTAAGATAAAACACATTTTATGTTGCCTTTGATCTTTAACTTGTAGCCTTATCTCCCAGGTCAGAGGGCACATTATTCAATTTCACCATATTTTGTGTAAAACCACTGTAGCGTTGAAGATGACTTTCAGTACAAATGTCATGGTACTTAAAGCTAAACTGGACTCTAGTTTTTTTGAGCTTCTTAATTAAAATCACAGTTTGTAATGGTCTGACAATATTATCTTTATTCTTTCCAGTTGAGCAGCAGCAGAATTTTCACAGCATTTATTCAATCAAGTCTAGCAATGTTTCTGTGGCTCACTCTTTCACTTCCTAAAACAGACAACAGGGTTCAGAGCCACTATGCTGTCACTCTGGGGAAATTTATTCCCTGTGTCAAAGAGAGTAAGCTGGACTGGATGAAATCTAAACTGTTCAGGGAAACTGATGTTAAGAACTAATTCTGAGGAGTAAAAAAGTGTGAGAGGAAAACCATCAGTTTTTCTTAAAAACAAAACTAAGAACTTCTAGGAATTCTCTATTACTTTTTGAGATTATTATGCTAGATGCTATCAGAGTAATATAATTAAATTATTTAAATGACAGTCTATTAAAAAATCTTTAATCTATAAAGAGAACAAATGTACCAATTCTACTTTAATTCACTGAGAAAAGAATACCACATTCTCAACAGTAGCTATCACACTATAAAAACCTAAAAACATTGCATCTGTAAGATTTTCAGGTTTGAAGCTGATACCCCTTTGTGTTATTTGTACTAATTATCATATATCCTTTAAGTATTAAAGTTGGTTAGTATTGCATTAAACCCTAAGAAAACTCTTTTCATTAAAGCTCTTCCTTGGTTTTTTACTTTTATTATTTTCTTACCATTTCATTCAGTTTCTTTTGTAAAGTGTATTTTGAAATCTGTAAAACAACAGAGAGTTATTCATTAAATGGTACTTACATTTTTTCTGACAACAACCTGCATAATTAAGTACTGTTATACCTAGGATTTAGTTCCATTTGTTATTAATCCATCCAATACAGTAATACTGGTTTTGCATTAATGATGGCACAATTCCATTTATTAATAGATTGACTTTACTGCGTAATGTCACTTCAATATTTAAATTACGTAAAACCCCTCTACACCGATTTGTTACTAGAGAAGTTTTGAAAAAAATGCATAAATCCTTGTGTTTTCTGACAGGCATTGTGAAAATAATGTGCAAATGGACCAGAGTCTGTAAACTAGACCCTTAGAAATAAACAGAGAAGACAAAGATAGAAATGAAAGTATTCCCTCAACTCCTACAGGAATAGAAGTGTGTTCCCTGTTGGAAAAAACCCAAAAACCTCTCATTAGATATTCTAAATGGTAACATATGAAGATATAATGTACCAATCTCCCATGCTTTAATAATATAAGGCTGGCATTAGAAGATATTAACACTATTTTAATACCCCATTGACAGAGTATTTTGATTTGTATAATACTTAAGTATAAGAGGGAAAAACAGAGCGATGTCAAAGAACCCAGAATGTGCAAATCTTATACAGAAAATACTATTTCGAGGAAAAACCTAGATAACAATCATTGTAAGGTAGAGTTCTGACTCTATAGAGAAGAATACAGAATTGAATAAAAAATCCTTCACTCTTATATCATGCTCACTTCCAAACAAGTTCTCTGGGACCACATGTCCATTGTGACCTCCTGCTTCCACAAGCCACAGCACAATTTCCTAGATCTGAACTGTACTGTGATACAAATGCTTGATCTGTGAACATTAAACATTTAAGATTTTTTTTTTTTTTTAATTTGTGGTTTATCTTACAAAAGGAAGGCCACTGGAATCTTTCATTACTCTTGCTGTCCACATATTATGTTCAGCAGACCATGGAGGGATGGATATTCTATATCATCTGTGCTATGCCAAGGTTTGAGCAAGGGAAACATCCTTACAGTTATTGCACAGAGGGCAAGACATGGAAATTAATTTCTTTTGCTCTTAAAATACGTTCAGTGTTTAACTAAGTGATTAAACAGTCTGATACCAAGTAAATACATTCCATTATAAGAGAATGTTAATAAGAACCAAAACAAGTTGCAAAATCATGGTAATAATCCATTGTAACCATTTTGTTTTCAATAGAATTATTATCCCACTCCGTTTTGGGTAGAAAAATAATTAGTTCCTGGTAATACCTGAAATCTGGCAATGCATTACAATGTTAGTGATCCATTTGCAATATATCTGCATCAGTCTTAAGCCACAGATGATGTGTAAATACAGAAACCTCCCAGTGAAACAAAGGAAAACACTCAAAACGGCAGGGAGCACTGTGAGTTGGAGGCACAGGGTGAATATTTATTTCTATTTAGGAGTCCAAAACCAGGAATCCCAGGCAGGTGAGAAGTAAGAAGGCAAGAATGGGAAGAAAGAGGAAGGCTGTGGAAATGAAAAGAAAGCATGTTTCACACACTGTTTGGACTTTTGAGTCTTCTTCTGGAGGAAAAGAACATTAGCTGGAAGGTTAACTTAAAGCAGTCTTGACACTGAAGACTGGAACAGAAACTCAGTGTTAGAAAGTGAGGTGTACATGTCCTAGAAAGATTAAATAAGAAGGCCTTAAAGATCCTCTTAAAAACAACAATTTTCTTCATAGTAAAAAACCTAAAACCAAACCACTTGCATTACAAGAAAAGTTATTTTACAAAAACAATAGTTTACCTGTAATGCTTTTAATGTTTCTTTCAGTCCATCAATTTCTTTTTCTTTTGTTTCTACAGCAAGTTGGTATTTTCCCTTTCAACAAAAGCTGTACTTCAGGATTTGGGCAGAATAAATGCATTTACAGTAAGAATTTATCAAAAAGAATGTTACAAAAATAAAGTGTTACTCTGCTGTGACAGAAAAATTCATTGGGGGAAAATTCAACTAAATAATTTTAAAATGTAGATACATATTGCTATAAAAAGAAAAGTGAAAACAAAAATAATATATTTTTACCACTTATGACTCTATTCATCAGGTCTTAAAATTGTCTGTTCTGGGAGAGACAAGCCTGACAAAGGCAGAACTAATATATTATTTAGAACAAAGGTATTAAATTTTAAAACAAAAGGTATCAGGTAAATCCATTTTCTTTTCTGCAGTAGCAGGATCTTCATAGCAAACACTTGCTCAGCTTTTCCACTCCACAAAGACTGAACTGTAATCTGCTATTGCTAGAATCACTAAATACATGCAAGCACATTTTATATTTTTTATATATATATACGTATGTGTATGTGTATGCATATATACACACACATACAGAATTTGCACAGGAGAAACTCAAAGTACTTCAGTAGAATTAAATCTGGTAAGAATCTCTGGCTGCAGTCAATCCAATGCAGACCAGAATCTAAATATCAGAGAATATGCCAGTGAACACAAACACATCCATTCAACCACCCCTGCATGTTCCAGTCATTTCCAACATAGTGCTGCCTGTGCAATCTTCCAAAACTACCTCATGACTAATAGTACATATAATCTAAATTGGAGCAAAATTTGGTCTTTTAACTCTATCTTTAGCTTAATTTAGTCTTTAAGTATAAAGTACTTGAAGTATTCAATGGAAATATTTAGAAGGAAAAATTAATCAGCATACAATTTAATTCTGAAGCTGTCATTGAAAATACAAATCAGAGACTAATAAGTGGGTATGTGTGGAGAAACAGAATGTCTTAACAAGAAAAAACTCCAAATACAATAAGAAAATTACTCAACCAGAAAATATAAAATAAATATCAATAAATATCAATGCAACAAACAGTAAGAATTACTTTGACATAGTTTCAAGCCATTTAACCAGTTTGCAAATTTCTGTGCCAGTTCTTATGCCACATCCAGCATATTCATCTGCTCTAAACCACTGGGAAATTTAAAGGAAACAATAGAGGCCACACATAGACATTCACTGACTTCACTTTTTGAAATAGGTTCATTGTACACCAAATGTAAATCCTTCATTCAGAGGAGGAAGTGGGCATTCAGCCTGGTATAAAAACTTATGTAGGTAGCAAAATCCACAGAAATTCAGGCTAAAATTTATCTTATTTCAGTTTAGGTCAAGTGCCTTAGGAAACCAGCTCAGCTAAATCATTAAAATTCCTATTAAAATCTGAACTCACTAAGGCAGTTAGAAATGTTATTTTTCACTACAACTCGGAAAGGCCAATCATCCCAACTTATCCCAAGCCCTTAGAATAAAGTAAATTTTGTACAGCTGCAATATGGAACTATCACAGACCACTCTTTTCCCCAACTGACTTTTAGCATAAGCAATGACATTACCAAAGGAAAGTTCTATAGGTTTTGAACAAAAAAACAGAAATAACAAAGTTATGAATATACTTCTTTTGCAAAGGCCATAGCAAGAAACATAATTAAATTGTAGATTAAGTTTATACTTAGGACATGTTTGATAAGTTTTATGTCATTATCATTTGCTTATGCTCTTCTTTGGATGACAAATAACAAATAATTGTAGAGTACCTTTTCTTCTTCCATGGCAAACATCCTTGCCTGTAACTTGGTTGTCAGTCACATAAAAAACAAAACAAACAAAAAAATCAGAACAGTACATGGCGTTAATTTTATTCATACAGTTTAACAAGACATATAGTTATACTGACCTGCATAGTGTACTTCCTGCTTTTTTATTAAACTATAGGAACTATAGAGTCACAAGGAGAAGTTTGTGAATGTCAAATTATTTTCCCAAGGAAGAAACCTAATTGCTTGTCAATTTCTTTTTTGTGTCACATGATTGTGATGCAGCATTAGTGACAAATTCTTCATCGCCATGGGCAGCAGTTTCAGTTCCTATGAACGTTCTCTGCAAGGTCTCTCAGCACTCGTGTTTGCTCATTATAACATGGAGAATAAAACGCACGAGTGGAACACACTTTCACATGTTGAGCAGGGTAATTCGTGGGGCAGATCTTTTACCATGGTTTATGAATCTACCCTTGCAGAGGTCATGCTAACTTAAGAGGGGAAAAACCAAACAAAGCAAAACAGAATAAGGAAAGCACTAGAAGAAGCATTATCTTCTCTAGGAGGTTTTTGAAATATAAAAATGAAAAATGCCAGGAGGAGTGGCATCTGGAAAGAACTGTCAAAACACAAGCATTATGCTGTGGCCAAAAGAAAGGACATGATTTTTTTTGAGCTGTATATTCTAACATTATATATGCAATAGAAAAATATTTTCATACCAACTAATAACTTGCTATAATGCATCATATTTTAAAATGCCACAGTCAAAGCCAAAGGCTTTACTTTGTTACCTGTTTTTTAAAAGCTGCCATAGCTTCTTTGTTTTGTTGTTGCAATGTGTCCGTCTGATGCTGCAGAGTTTCCTGCTCATGTGACATAACAACAGTGTCAGTTAAGTACTATCTTAGGGCAAATCATACATAAAGTATTTCAAGAAAAATTTCTTGTTAATAGAAAGAATAGAAAATTCTTGTTATGATTTCTTGTTAAATATTTTTAGAAAGACACAACTGACTAAAAAACACTGAAGACTAAAAAGACGCATTTTTTAACTGGTAATTATCTTCTTCATAGCAGCTTCTCTTTAATTCTTAAGAGGTAATAATTCTCACCTCTGGAATACAGACCTGTTGCTAGGACTTCTGTAAGCAACTCTTACCCATCCCATCAGCCTGCAGAAACAATCCACATCCACTGCCATCTTAAGACAGCACCTTGACACTGTTCCAGGTAGTTACAAGAGAATTTTAATACCCATTAAAACATAATCCCATTTAAAAATAACAATCTAATACTACACTCTGCAAGTCGGAAATCTCAAGCATCTTCAAGCATCATGCTTCTCTATAAGATACTTCACCTTTACCATGAAAGATATGTATGGAAAACCAGGTTTTTTAAGTTCTAAACACTGAAATATATGAGGTAAAGGTAGTTAAGAGGCTCTGTCCTTGAACAGCTATCTCAAAATATAGATGAGAGTTTAGCTTAGAAATATTAGTGTGAAGCAGGAAACAATCCAGTAATGACTGCACAAAAGTAAATATAAATTAAGACTATTAAAAAGAATGAATGGGAGAAAATAAATTGAAAATCTCTTTCACACACAAGGAGTCTAATTTCTTCTCCTGTCTTAACAGAAATTGAGAGTTTTATAAATATAAAGTCCATTCCAAAATTGCTGTTTTCTCCAGCAAGTTGGTGTTGGTTTCACATTGTACAAGCAAGAGCTGTTGCCTTTTGATAGAAGACAGGAATCCATGGAGGTAAGGTGTTCTATATTTATTTACTATTAACTCATCGTAAGATAAGTAGAGAAAGTTTTGATTTGTGTGTAGCAAACAATACACACTATGTAAATGAATATTCAGAACCTCATAAAAGTCTTGAAAAAGGTTTTCCTCAGGTTGTCCCTTAGCCCCATGTTCAAGGTACCAGTTCTCCAGGGGGTGACAGGCATGTGAAGTACCCTAGAGAGGCAGAGGCAGTACTGCAGGGACAGCAAATCAACTATTTCCAGTACAGTATTCCTGCTCACTAAAGGAATAAAATTTTATATCCACAGTACTGCCAAATTAAGACGGCACTACTTTAAAATACAGGAATTCGAGCCAATATCATAGAATAAATGATGTAGTTATCAGTCTGGTTTCATAAAACAGTCATCCTTTATACAATTTTATCACAGATGTAATGGACAAAAACGCCAGTGCTGAAGTATTTATAACATACCACTTTCTTGTACTATACATTCAAGTTAGGTATTTTATTTTAAAAAAGACAGGGGAGCATCTACAAATATTCATTTTCTAACAAGCCTCACATGCGAGACTATCAAATAAAATGATTACATTATCTCTGTCAGAAATTCAGGCTTGGAAGTAATTTTCCATATATGCCATGTATGTGTGGTGCAGGGAGACTGAAGAAAAAAACAGGTTTTTTTAAAAATATGAACAAAATCAGCTTTGATATTGTGATGTTATTCAAGTATAATGAGTATATTCACTAGCTTTAAAGGAATATATCCTCCAGATATTCTGTTTTCCCTGCTTGAGTGTATTTTTTCAAGAGCAGCAGCAGTATATTTATGAAAGGTAGACAAATTGTAATATTATAATATGACTTAGCTGAAGTCATGTCTTTATTTCTGACTAGTTTGTTAAATTTAAGGTAAAATAAAATGAATGACAGAAATGTTGACTGAAAGGGAAATTCACGAAGGAAATGGCAAAACAGAACCTTTGATAAAACAGAGGAAGATGTCCACTTATTGAACTACTATTGTGGTCAATATGATTCTGCATTCAGAAACAATCAGGTGACAAATTCAATTTAAATGTCACACTTAGAATTTTCATCTCGCCAGAGTCTCCAGGACTGGAAATTTGCATTAGCTTGTTCCTTTGAAGTTCCAGAATATTTGCCCACATGAAGTTCCCAAAATCTACTGCTCATTGGTTCCATCAGCCTTGCCGTGTGTCAATGTTAAGTGCAAAGTACAGGAATAGAGTTCACCTCACTACCTGTAGGTCTCATCCTTTAATGAGTGGTAAATTAAATTGCTGTTAAGGTCTTAGAATGGGTGGAAATCCTCCCTTTTGAACCCAGAATATTAAGAACCGCAATGCTGGGTTAAGAAAAGCAAAGAAGGGTTACAAATTGAAAGCACTCTTGCTTTTACAAATATAAAATGTTTCCTGTTTCTGTGTGCACATATATATCTTTCAAGAAAGAAAAGCACAGAGTTAGGATTATTAATTTAAGATGGTTAGGATGAACTCCAAGATTAAATAGTCTTCCTTTACAACTAAGATGTTAAATATCCCAAGATCAAGGATGGAGCTGAAATTATTGTTTTTTCTGTGATCGTAAAATATACAGAGTGAAGCCTTTTATCTTGTGACCTAGTGACAGGGGTCATAGGTTTGATGGTATTAAAGAAGGGAATGCATTTCCTAGGAAAGCATAACCCCAGGAGCCCTAACTCTGAGAAGAATGTTAGACTTTTGTTACTGAATACTTCATTCTCAACATTTAAAAGCTGACACACTATTTCTGAGTGTGGATAACATACAAGTTAATGTTTAAAACAACTTTTTGGAAAAATTGCCACTTCCAGAAGATTGCAAGTGAAGTTGTTTGCTGCACTGATATTTGCACTTGCCAAAGCCAAGCATAATACAGAGAAGCTGCTACACAGCTTCCCCCACTGATGTGTCAACATGCCTCATATTCAGCTAAATGTCTTATTGCTTCAATATTTCCATCTCTTTTGACTGAAGATTGCCAAGTCATGCCAAATATTATTATATTCTCTCGTTAAACACATTTCTAAGCTGGGCACAATCCAAATCAAAATAAAAGCTACAGATGTTCATGACTAAATAATAAGCTACTGGCTAGCACATTCAACTACTAGAAATAAAAACAGCTCTAAAAAGAGGAATTGTAACAAATCACAATTTATATTAACATACTAAAATTAAATCTCAGCAGGTAAAACACTAAAAGCATGTAGGAAAGTTACCTTCTGCCATTCAAGTTCCTGTTTCTCTATAACAATTTTATTTATTTGGTCTTCATAATTAGTTTCTGTTTCCTAGTTAAAAACAAACATAAAAAACAAACATCAAAACACTGAGATGAAGAGAAATTCCGTAAGATGCAAAAGTGCTTCAAGAATCCACTGTAGTCAATGATACAGCTCAAAGCATTTGAATCTTTATTCTTTTTGAGATCTCCTAGGACAACTGAAAACTTTGTGTCATCGATTACTTCTGTTATTATGGGAAGACTGAAATATTTATCATTATCTTCTGTGCCAAGAAGCCTTCTGACCTACCAAATAAAAGAAACTGAAACAGAATCGTGGATAATCAACACATATTTTTGATAAGATGAGCTACCAGAAAATCTGAGAAGACCATTACTGAAGTCCAAAGTTTCCTCCATGATCCACAAAAGGCGCCAATAGGAGGAAGGTTTGTTACCAATCCTGTTCTTGCAGAAGCACTTACTCAAGAATCAAACTATTACTTTTGATAATAAATGAGAGTCATCTTCTGATAATCACAGTTGCTAAATATTTATGAGAAGTTTCCTGAAACATTCTGGTATTAAAGTCAAATTTTCCCAACAGGAATCAGCTTCCCTTTGGAGTCCAACTTTTATGAGCTCTGACCTTCCTTCACAAATCCAATACTCAAAAAACAGGAAGAACAAAAGGTTCCCCTATGAACAACCATGACTTCTTGCAAGAACAGTATTCAGGCTTTTGATGCCTGTCATAAGCAACTCACCACTGTCCTGTTATTGCACATAGTCAAAATAATGAATATCCTTCAAAGACCTGGAGAGCCACGCTAATGTGTCACTGAGCCTCAAAAGGCTGCTTTCCTGCCTTGGCTCTGCACACTGATGGCCAGCTTGAAAAAGTGACTGCATTAAGGTAAGCCTGACTTCTCTTTGATGAATCGTTGCACTAATAACATTTACTGAGGTCTTGAGTTGGACACACTCCAACAAGGCCCAAACTGACTGTATGAACACAAAAGAATACTGCCAATACTTGAGCTGTGCATTTTGATACATTATGTGCAAATTTATGCCCTTTTAAGTTCAACTTCACTACAGTTTAAATCCTGCAATCTTAATTGTTGCAAAAATTCTTGAAGTGACTCACACCTCAAAAATTCGTTAGAATCTTGAGGGAACAGTCACAACTTGGGAAAAAAAGGCCATGGATCTCTAATAAAAAATAAAAGAAGGCTTCAAAAGGATCATTCTCTTAATACTGGGGTTTAAGTAAAATTCTACTGAATTGCAATACCATGAACAACTATAACTTGCCATGAGACAAAAAAGATATCGCCTCTGGATGAAGCAATACTTTTCCTGATACTGGAAGAACAAAGGAAGGCTCTTTCTCCTTCCCAAGTGAAGAAGATAACATGATTTTTTTGGCTATAAAATACACTGCATTTTTAAGAAATGCAATTCTTTCTGCAGCCCAATATGAGTAAGGGTCCCAAGTTTTTCATTCAAGGGTATCTACAACACTCCATCAATTGATGCAAAACAGTTCTGTAGATTTTGCAACCTCTTCTCACTTAGTACAATATTTGATTCATAGTTCCACTATTTATCAATAGAAATAAAAGAGCAAAATATGTCCCAAGTGATTTTAAATAGTTTTTTGACATTGACATCTTTTATAGGGGTTTAGGGTCAAAACTGACTTCCTTGATTAGCAGACAGTTTACAGGCACACGTGTGGAGAGAAGCACACTTTTTTCCACAGGAGGCTACCCCTAAGCATTTCAAGAGATTCTTGCAGGTTCTAAATATATGCCTCAGCACTCATGTCAATTTTACATTAAAAATACTGAATATACGTTTAAAAATAAAATTTGGCTCACAGAGAACTAGAGAAAACTTCTTTAGCTTTCTCTTCTCTCATATGTACTGGTAGAATATAGATGGAGAAGAGATCTAAAGATTTCTTATGATTTATGGTAAAAAACAACAAAAAAAAGAACTTAAAAGATTACCAATGCTTCCCAGTTATGCTTTAACAAACAGTACTGCAGAGTTGCAATGATTTTTTTTCTGATACTATTCTGTAAGTACTGAAGGAAAATACATCCCCCTGATTTCCCTGGAGTGATAAAACCAAATGAGATTGACTTGGAGCTTTCTAAAAAGGTGTAATCTTCAACCATTTCTGCCATTAAGCAACAAATGCTATGAAAATTATTTATTAATGGCAAAAGCCTTGCTCAAAATTGTAAGAAAATGGCATTAAATTCCATTTTAAGGGAGCCCTTTGCTGTGAATACTTAAGAGGATAAGAACCAAAGTTCTAAGTGAACAACACTCCTCCAACTTACTCCCAAATTATAAAGGTGTATCTGGAAGCTATCAAAAATGTGTATGTATGTAACTACTGTTGAAAAAATAAACATCATAAATACTTAAACTGAGAATGACAATTACATGATAAAAATGTTCTCATGTGAAATCGCTAACAGTTATAAGCCTTATCCATCATTTTTACATCTTTCAAAGGACATTTATAGTTTACCCATTTCGAATTGAAAGCTTTTAAAACCTGTGTGAAGCACTTTTTTTTTTTCAGAAGTTCTATCAGCTGTTTAATAAGACAAAAACATTTTTGTTATACTTAGGAGAACGATATTGTATATAACTCTGATGAGGGATCAAAAACCCACAAAACCTTAAAAGTGTTCATTTTTTATTAGATGCCTTAGGACTACATGGATTTAAGTGTTTTTATAAAAAAAGACTACCATAACAATAAAAGAGGAGTAATTTGATGGTTTATTTACTCATTATAACCTTTAGAAAGTGTCAAGCCTTCTTTAAAGTGTTTGCTTCAGGCTGTAGTTTTACAAGATGGGCTGTGGATTGGTCAAGCCCTCTCAATTCTTGACCCTGAACAGATTTAGGAAGAGAGTACAGCAGGCTCACGTCCAAGCAGCCAAAACTGCTGCTAGGTACTTTTATTATCTTTTTTGAACTTACAATCTCCCTCCTACAAAATTGCACATCCAATTCTCATGCAGGTCAAACAGTACTCACAGAAACTACACTTTCTGATTGTTTCATACTATAATAAGAAATTCCTTCATGAACTAAGCAGACCAGTACAACTTTTAGTAGACCTCATGGATATCATTCTTAAGCTTTGTTTCCAGGACAAATGTTAAAGGGGGAGAAGATATTTATAGTAGCATTATTCTAACTTTAGTTCCTGGTAAAACATTGTTGGATTTTAATAGTTACGACAGTTAACAAAAAACAACAGCAACCATATAGTTGGAATCTATTCTCAAAAACTTTCCTTTTTCAGAAACAGACACGCAGAAATGTCTACCAACCACTATTTTTCCTTTGGAAATTTTTCATTGGTCTGTCCTTGACTCCACTGCATAGGTTACAATTGCTCTATATTTAAATAAATCTCCTCCATCAAAACATATTCCTAGAAATGCCTGCATTGATACTTACAACACTCTCCTCTCCAACTGCAAGTAATCAGTTCCTAATCAAAAGCCACATCATTCACTAACACAGAAATTATCATCTAACACACACCTTGCTGACTTGAACAACAATATCCCAGGATGTCACAGTCATGAGATCTGTAAACTTCAGCGCTGCTTATTCTCTTTTATCCACATACTTACTTTTTTTCCTAATACTCAGCTGTCCTTATTTCTCTCATTTTGCTAAAAAAATACCCTAACTTACACTTAGGTACAAAATCCAGGTAAAAAAGACTGTTAGGAAGAAAATGCACTCAGCTGACTGCAGAGCAAGATGGACAGACATGGAACTAAGTGAAGGGGATATCCAGCACAAAAGAATCCCCGGCCTGGTCAGTGCTTGATGAGTGGGAAAGCTAAACTGGAAAAAATAGAAGACACTCTAATTATTGGAGTGCAAAGTAATCCCTGTGGGGCAGGGGAAAGAGAAATATAATTTTTTCGTAAATTTTAATTACTTACATATTCATATTATGTCAATTCCTATGGAGAACAAAGACTCTGTGAATAGCCAAAGGAATAAAGTGAAACTGTATCAAGTATAATCATTTAAGCAATGTATTCTTTAGAACAAACTTGCACAGCTATGAAGGATTGGGATTTCATCTGGAAGATGAACCAAATGAACAGTCACTTACTAGGAGCAACTCCTCTAAACTATTTTTGAGAGTTTAATTATGAAATTATGACATTAAGTAAGGATTGTATCAAGTCTCTCAAAAAATTTTCATATTTAAGAGTTTCGTTTTTATCTGTCTAGCTTCACACAGATAATTTCATCCACAAATTTATTTTTATTAATCTGAATTTATACTGCAGCTTAACCAACCATTCCAGGCAGTTTATGAAACTCAAAATACACAACAGGTCCTGTCCCGAAGAGTCTCCTGTTGAAGTGACAAGCAAGACCAAGAATGGGAAGAAAACCAGAAGCAAACAGAGATAAAATAATCTCATCTGAGGTCAAGCCAGAGGTCAAAGACAAAACTGAGAGTAAAATCCACTGTATTGGCTCTAGTGCCTCCCTCAGGCAACCTGGAAAGGAAGTGTGGAAAGTAGTAAGAAACCTGCAGAATTTTTACTTTTACTCCACTTTCTTATGGAGCAGATTACACAGTTTGTGTATTTCATTCCTGACCATGGAAAAATTAGCATGGTGCAAGACAAGCACTGTAATTCTCTGAGTTATCCTTGAATTTGGTCTATGCACTAGCTTTCTCTCAGGGCTGATTAAAAATTTACAGAATAACCTCATGTTGATTGAATTTGTAAGAAATTCATAGCTAAAATGGGGAGAGGGTTTTAAAGGGGTATTTTAAAGCAAAAACATCCATACAAAGTTCTACTTAAAAAGATAAAAATGAATGGCTCTAGCCATAAACCATATTATTCAATAACCCTTGCTTCTTAAAAATACTGATGTTTTATATTCCAAACTTCAAACATACTACGCAAGCAGCCCGGAACTGATTATTAAATCAAAAGGGTAAGGGAAAGCACAGCTATTTTAGAAACTTAGGACCATGTCTTAACTGTGAAATTGGCTCTCAGCCTTTGCATAAATTTTGAAACTAAAAACAACTTTAAGCCAAAAAATTATTCACCTTTCTGAGGCAACTTTTACAAAATCACAGTCACAAACTCTTGTAGTACAGCAGACACAAAACAGGCATAAAAACCCAAAGAAAAGTGCCAAAAGATGAAATTCCATGGCACTCTATGAACACTTTAGGCTCTGACCAAGTGCATCAAAAATGCAACAATAAGTTAACAATGTAAATTCAGCTAAGCGGTCTTATAAAGAAAAGTATACTCTGATTATTATAATAAAAGTTAAATTATTCAGTCTTTGCTTTTAATACCAAAATAATTTGACTAGACTAAACACTACCATTGTAACACAGGTCTGGGGATCACACCATGGGGGCTTTAACAGTACTGCACCAAGAAAGTACCATCATGTAGCCTCTCTCTCCTTTTTTTTTTAATGGCAGTCATTCTTTTGTTTATGGCTTTTAAAGAGAGGATTATAGCATTTCACTTAGAACAAAATAAGCATAAATCAAGCATGTCATCAAAACTAATATTTTACAAGTAATAATACACATCTTTTGAACAGGTCAAAATCATCAGACGAAGAAAAATACACTTTAGGTCTTTCAATATACACAACAGTTCAGAAACACCAAGGGGAGAAATAGGAAAAAAATTTTTACATACACACAACTGAAAAAGCAACCACAGAAAAACACAAGTGAAAAATTAACCACAAGAAAACAGAGCTGCCTTTCCCAGCACAAAACCAATTTTACCTTGGTACTACTACAAGATGATTCAACTCATTTCAAAAACAAACACACTACCCCGGCCCCCACCCNTAGGCTATTATTGTAGGGCTCTAGCTTAATAGTTTAAGAATGTAAAAATGGTGAAATAAAGTGTATTTGGTTATCACTGTAGCTCTTTGCCTTCATAGGTAATTCTGAAAGGCACTAGTAAACAGCCAAAATCACCACTTATGTGGCAAATGGCAAATCAATTATTAAATGAGAAAGACTTAGGGATTTGTCAAATATTTGGATTGTTTCTTTTTGTTTTGTATCAAAGGCTGCTCTTAAAGAGAAGAACTATAATGAAAGACAATAATTTAATGTAGATAATTTTCTCAATGGTCTGATTATCAACTCTAGCAACTTCTTATGTTGTTACAGAAAAACCAAATTCATTCCCATATGACCCTGTTGCCTTTGTGCTGTCTACAGGGAAATTTGTAATACACACAATACCTAAACCCATTACATTTTTAAACAAAACCCTGGCTGGTGAATCACTTAAAATTCAGCATGAGGTTTAGTGACACTTATGCAGCATTTTCTATGATTACTTACAGAGAGACAGAAGTAAGACAGAGAAACACTAAGTCCCGTATAAACAAATTTACCCTTCTTATACGCAGTTCTTCTATTGCCTCCAATAAACTTGTTTTGAAGTCTAACAATCGAATGGAAAGTAAAGTCTCTGATGGACTTGGAAGAGTAGAGTCAAGTGCCTGTGCTTTAAAGTCTTCGTCCATTCTTTCAGCTCCTTTCTGCAAAATAAAGACAGGCATTTCCTCTTCAGTTTATCTGTAAGAGAATACTCAAACTGCAAAACCTGCAAACATGGAGGCAGATTCTTTTTGCAAAGAGTAAAATTACTACTTGTAGACACTATGCAATTACCACTATTTTCATTTTAAAGTAATGTGCAATACTGTAGAAAAAACCAAACAGATACCAGTAATTCACAATATTCCTTTGCTTCTTCTCTTTATTTTTGGCTTGGTTTTAATTTTAAGCAAAAACTCTGATGAGCAGATGGAAGTAGTAGAGGTTTTTCCCAGAGTTACTGCCCTGCACTGACATGAAGGTGCTGCAACGAACACATCGTGCCATGAAAACATTGCTGTCTACCTTTAAGATATCAAAGATCACAAGACAGGTTCAATTTTAAAAGTGATCTTTAGACTGAAATTAGGGACTTAAGGCAATGTTTGCAGTCTCTGCTTCTGAATTTTAACAAGAAAACTCTCAGTCTCTTCCTACAAGATCCTGTATCAAAATGTTGTACTCTAAGCCAGCTACATCAGCTGTTGTCAAGCAAGGAGTTACGCTAACAAGAGACCCAGGTGTCTCTGCAAGGAGAAAGCAGCTTCGTTAGTGACACCAGAGGTGACTTCAACACTCAGCATTTTATTCACAAAAACATAACAACTGTACGTATTTCATCTGGTTTTCCCAGACTATATTTTTTTAACCCTTGAGACTGAATTTTCAGCAGTGCACTAGAACACACTATGCTATCCCAGCCAGAAATACCCTGTGTGTGTTTCTGCACTAAGAACTAGGGAGGCAGGGGTAGAGCACAGGAGTTATGACTGACCTGGCTGCTGCCACACAACCTCTAGGAAGGAATTCCTGCAGGAAGAGCAGAGACCTGGTCTGTATCATGAGGCCATAACAACTACAAATCAGGGCTCACCACTTTTTCTTCTGTTGTCTAAATAAAACCCTAACATAGATCACATTTAAGCTGCTCGGTCATGGATAATAGATTGACTCCTTGCTTAGCTGCCCCACCACAAAAGTTATTCTGTTAGTAAAACAATGGTTTTGCTAAAACCAAAAAAATCAGGCTCATTTTGGTCTTTCATTTTAAACATATGACTAACACTGAGCTGTTCAATATGAAGCATATAAATTCTTTTGTCAGCGTCAAAATGTGTATGTTTGAAGGACTTCTGACGAGGCAGCAAATAAAGCCTGAATAAGAACCATGTGCAAACATGTAGCACTTCAGGCAACAAATCTGTTGTGTCAATGTGCCAACATGAATCAGGCATTGTGCAGGCAATCAGCAGACATTTTAGACTGAAGCTGTTTGGGTTTCTTTTAAAGTAGTACATTAGGATAAAAACCCACTACTTATATTTTAGCCAAAGAACTTAGAATAAATGAAGTCCAACTCTCCCAAAAGCACATTAAAAAACTTTGTTTCTTTCACTCAGGTTTTCAAAATAGTTTCCTTACTGATACATGTTGCACCACTACATGAAGAACTACAACAAACATTTGATATCAAGTATTGGCAGATGACCATAGCTATAAATCTAAAATGCCAATATTATGCACAATAAATTAGGCATGGAGCCACTTGATTTCACTTTTCATCATGCTAAGGGTAAGATTTTTACAAACATAATGTTAAAACATGACACACGGTCTAATTCTATTGCTGTCAGCTGATGTTCCAGGTTTGGAGTTGGGGGAATCCTACAGTGATGAATTTCTACAAGACTGTGCTGTCATCAAATGAAGAAGCCTGGCAGCCTGTGTTAGTAAGGGAAAAAATAAGAGTGCTTGTGAAAAACTTGACTCAGAAAAAGGATTCATCCTACAAGGACAAGTGCACTTGAAGAAATTCATTTCCGTTATGAAATGATTCCTATTCAAGTCAACCAGTAGAAGAATGTACATTAACTGATACACACTGGGGCTTGTGATTTTCTTTTCCATCACAGAAGCAATCTGAGAATTATTTTCTCAAGGGGATATTTTCAAACTAATGCTATACTCCAAGGAACAGAAGAAAAGGGGCCTCAGGCATCCACAGCTTTCTCTCAGCTCAGTGATCTCAGCAGGAGCACTTGACAAACAAGACTTCACCTCCCTAATGCGGTGAGTACGGATAAATGCTTTGGTGAGCGAAGCTCATTGAGTCTTCACCCATCCCTTCATCTTGGCAGTACTGTTTTCTCACGGGCAATTTGTGCTCAGACTGCTTTGCCAAGACTGCCACAAAATGCTTCACAGCCTGCTGCTGAAACCTGCATGGTACAGGGGGTGTTATACACACTCCTCGTGCCCTCCTCGGAATTCAGTGCCACGCACCCCTGCGGTCTCTTCCACCTCTGAGAGATCAAAAAACTCAGTACCTGCCAACGAGTTTGCACTGGGCTTGACTAAAAACAAAAACATACAAAATACAATAATAAAGTTAAAAAATAATTTAAATTATCCTTCATATTAATAAAATACCTACTTCTGATATCGCACATTAATACAACCATCTAGAGCTACCGTAAAGATACATGATAATAAATGCCCTTCACCACAGAAAATACTGAAAAAATTCTTGTGCAATCAAAGGTATTTCCAAATAGATGCATTTTTACATTAGCAACCGGTATTTGTCAGAATACCTAGAAAATAATTTTTTTAAAATCTTAAGCATACATGTGATAACATTTCAAAAATGAAAGATTGAAGTTCCTGTTTTGAAGCATTTGTTGTGTTTGCTTTCCTATTACTCTCTTCACATTTAACAAAATAAGGACAAAAATTACTTTTTAAAAAGCAGATTAAAAAATCAATTTTAACACAATTTTAAGTGCCATAAAGGGCTTTATATCTTTGAAAAGCACTTATTAAAAATTACATCTTAAATACCCTACACTAGAAAGTAAGTTAGCCTATAAGCCTGATAGGGGTCAGGGTAATAACACAGAATGAACAAATTACACTGTCATTCCACTTAAATTATTTAAGTTATTTAATTTGACCTGTAGATAGTCTCTTGTCTTCTCATCATGCCTGACTTTTAAGTGGGAGGTCTTCATTCATGATGATCCTTTAATGGAAGCAAAGCTTTCTCCATTTAACCCATGGTGTTATCAATCATGTACAGGGATAAATGAGGCTGTAAGATTTTGCCAGTATCACAAATGACACTGTGACCTGAGGCCAACATCTTTATTTGCTTCTCCAGTGATTCACTTCAGCAGATATTAACCAATTTTATAATCCATGAAAGGCAAAATTAAAGGACACCATCCATAAAACAGAATAATTCCTATCAGCAACAAAGTGATGTCTGTATTATCTTATAAATTATATGGCCATACAGTGTGGTAATGTAATGAAGTAAAGATGGTAATAATCAAATGCCTAGGGCAAATGCTAATATGCATTTAATCACACAGCATGAAGCCATTTGTCACTACAGTTGAATGCATGTGTACATAAAATACATGAGTCACGTCCTTATTGTTATAGTATAACAGCATCAATTTCACACTATCACTTTACCACAATAACAACTGCAGGGTTTGATATTAACTAAAACATTCAAATGCCAGAAATGCGACTGAGAGCAATATCTTACAAAAACTGCTTGGAAATATTTTCCCCCTCTATTTAACTTAACACATTCCGATATTGCATGTGTGCAGCATTTGATAGTATTTCTCAAAAAAATCCCCTTCAGGTACATTTTTGCAACACCCTAAGTTTCTTTTTAGAAACAGGATAATTTATGGCATTTCAGTATAGGCTGGATCAGTTTTTAAGATTGTATCTACCTTAATAAATTACAGGTTATTTTATTTGTTTGTTTATCAGTACTTACCTACACACAAGGAGACAAAACATCTACCCCAACATAACCTAAGGTGTTTGCAAATGCTGCCTCCAGAAAAATTATGCTGAAGCATAAGTATTAAATTCTGTGCTTGGTGAAACTCAAGAATGAAAATATTAATGGACAAACTTTACCTGCTTAAGTCTAGTAACTTCTTATGAAAGGAATGGCCATAAAAATCTGTCTATCCCCACCAGATGCAGTTAAAAGAATAAACACTATCACCTCTGCATTTCAGATGCAGCCCACTAAAACTGACATTTTAGCTGTAAGAAACATTTCTATGACTATTTGCAAAAAACAGTACGAATGTTTAGCAACTGAAATGAATTCATCCAGGTACACAGGGTACATAATACACCCACGTACACAGCTGTGTCCAGTCAAGGGCCAGAATTTAAATCTAAATATGCTGAGTTACTCTATGGTCAAGATGTCAGTGCTGCTGTGGAACCATCAAGTCAGATTATAGTGTAACACGTTTGCTCTGGATTTTTGTCACGTTAAACTGAAGACTATTAAATACTGTTTGCTTTTAAATAAAACTATTTTTAAAAATATTTATACACAAAAATGGCACAGTATGACTGAATTTTATACCAGACATCATAAGTATTATAAAAAAATTAATAATCCCCCTACACAGGATAAGGTTCCCTTCATGATCATTAAAGACTGAAATACATTTAGTGGCTCTGCCTGTTTGATAAAAAAACAAAACAGTAAGTCTTAGCTACATTTTCACTTTTCAAGGAAATGTCTTTTTGATACTGTTCAAACATCTTTTATTGGAGAGAACTAAAAGCAGATTTGTCTAGAATCCATTGTTATATCAAAAAAAAAAAAAAAACCCAGATAAATCCTTAAGTTCTGTTATAATTTTCTGAAGTTATAGCTCACATATAAGTTTAGGAATTGGAAAACAAGCAGGCAGCTGTATCAAAGGAGCATAAAAGCCCAGACTCCATGATTCTGCTAGGAAGAGCTCACCAGAGAGAACTAGGAGAACAAATCAGATGTTCTTCATTTTCCAGATTCCACGTATCATGTCTGTCTCACATAAGCCAGGTGGGATTACTGAATGATAAGAAAACCTACTGGCACACAGTGCCATAAAATGTGGACAATAAGATAACTGGGTGCATGGCCTCTGTAAAGACAACTACAGAAAAGATGTCTACAATAAGACATTTTTTAAGAACCATTTTTAAGGACCTGTATGCAAAGGTTTAGGTAGCCTAACATGTATTTTACTAGGTCTTAAATTTCTTAGGCTCACTTTGATTAAAAAAAAAAAAATTTTTTTTTTTGAAGGCAGCTTTATCCCTATCACAATTGGTACGGTTTTTTTCTACTTTGGATCCAGAGATTTTCTAGGTAGGGTTATTTATTTTTTAACTTTTACAGCCTGAAAAATATTGTGTGCAGTTATGTTTGATCTTGCCTTACTTGATCTTTCAATTAAGGGATTTATAAACAAATGTTGTTTTTCATTTTCTCCTTCATCCTACATCTTCCTACAAGAATTATACCACCTTTGTTAGGAAAAACAGAAATTTGTGTACACCAGACATCACCCAAACCCAACCAACTCACTGAATTTGCCCACCCAGAGTCCATCTGTACAGCTCCAGAAGTGCAACTCTTTGGAGCCGTAAAAGAGCCACCAGGCCAGGAGCTGCTTTCGGGATCCAGAGGGCTAAAAGTGGTGTAATGAGGAACACACCCCAGATCACCGGGTGTACCACACCCTCTTCAGTGAGCTGTGCTGGGTTAATTCTCTGCTTTGTTTCCTTTGAGGTTGTGTCTTTTGGCAATTGTTTTGGTTTTTAGTTGAGAATGGCTCCATTCACATGTACAAATGAAAGCAAACAATCTAAACCCTTCACAAGAATGCAGGTTCTGGAAAGGCAGTGATACCTCTAGCAATTCCAGAAATTACATCTCTGTATACAACAGGGGGCTATTTAACAAAAATTCTTCCTTCCTGAAAGGGGATCATGCAACTTAAATTTTAAAGATGCTCCTCTAGGCTGTTATCAAAAATATCACTGTATTTACTCATTTGCAATTATGATGATCTACAAATCATTATAGCATCATACAAGACAAAAGAAAAATACTTCCTTCACAGTTCTCAATAACTTTATAAGTTAATCACTTTTCAAAAAATCCCCAAACTTTTCTGTTTTTAAAAATATATTGCCAATCTTATAAGACAATTTGTTCTAAAAGCTAAGATCAATACACCAGTGCTGTGGTGTTCATTTACAAACAATTATGTTATTCCTAAAAATAGAACATCAAGATGTGGACTCTTTAAATTAAAAAGACTCAAAACCAGAAGACAATAAAAATCTAATACTTGTATTTTTGTAATCAGATCATATAAAATCAAAAATCATTTGAAGGAGGGATGAGGCAGACTTGTGGGTTTTGAATAAGGATGATTATATGATTTTTTAAAATTTTACAGTAAATCAGGTAGCACTGTCAATGCAAAGTTCTTATTTTAAAGGACTGTTTTATACAAATTTTATTATAAATATTGTTTTATACTAAAGTTCAATAGAATCTTCTTTTACTCATACATTATATAAGCACACACAATATAAGAACACCTGTCCCAGTGAATGCAGAAGTTCCTTCTACCTCACTGTCTCATCAATAACAAAGAAAAATCCAGTTAAAAGTCTTTTCTACTGAATTAAAGTGAACAGTAATTTTCTTCCTTGACTTTGCAACTATGGGATTTTTAAATCTGTCCCAAGCACAAAATTTGGATTGTGTGTTGCTTCTTATCCTGTAAGAGTCAAGTACAACATTGTCACCAGTGTGCAATTTATGTTTGGACAATACACCTTTGGAGACTGCTGGAACCAGACTGTTTCTTCAGCGCTTTTCTGGAGAACATTCTCCAACCTTTTACTGGTGGATTAATAACACTTTGCTGCACCTACTCTCTCAATAAGTAGCTCTATCCACCCTTTCCCATGTTCTTTCCCATATTTTGAGTTTATATTTTTATTAGCTTACCTTAACAACACAGGACAGAATCACCCAGAGGACTCATGACAGAAATTCTGAAACAGGGTATAAAATACAAAGCCTGTTAGTAAAGAAAGCAAAGATGATGTTCTTTTGCCACTCTAGCAGCTGAAGACTTAAAATAACAGATGCACTCCATATAATAGATTTCCTACAATTCAGCACAGTTTATCCAAGGAAAAGATTTGTGAACATGCTAGTGTTTCTTGCTTTCCAAAGATAAAGCAGTCCTAGTCACATCCAACTGTCCTTATCTCTGGTAATTGCAGTTTCTGGCCTAAAATCAATGGCACTTGTTTAACTTTTAGATAAGTGTAAAGATTTTAAGTGTGGAAGCTGTACACTTGTTCTAAATTTACCTTTCTCAAAGCCTAGGAAAGTATCCTGTCCTTTCGGGGTAGGAGACCAACATCACCCCTGTAAGAGAGCAAAACAAGTGTCCTTAAAAACCTACTTTAGAGTCTTTGCTGACAAAACCATCATTAGATAGCAGGAATCTGAAACAATCTGCTCAATGACATAATGCTTTCCAAAGTTTCAGATTTTAATAGACTTGTGGAAAATGCTTTAAATAAAGAACTCGCAGCTGCTAGACCCCTCAGGTTTTCTTTGTCAAGAAGCAATGGGTCTTGATAGGTTGTTTTGCTTTTCCCAATTTCCTACAAGGTTTTAAGTGGATTTTTTACTTTTTTTCCTTTTTTTTCTCCACATTTCCAGCTCTGTTTCAACATATGAAAAAAAAAAAGGAAAGCTGAACAACACATTCCTGAGAAGACCAAACTGATGACCCAGAAAGCATATGGAAAAGTCCCTTTGAGAGCCTTTATTTATGCAATCTGCAATACTTCCATGTTGATAACAGGGGTTCTAAGCAATTATTGCACCACTCCAAACCAGCTTTTGAGATCATAATGCAGTAAAGATTACTGCCATCAAATACAGAGCTATAGCAAATGTAACTTGAAGGGTGCAGTTTTAACGAATTTTATCAGTTACTCCTAAGTCTGTATTAGCTACCTGTTGAACTCTGGATGAAATTTAAAAGCTGCTTGCCCAAGTACTGCATTGCTTGGGATCTGCATTTTTTTCCCCAGTACAAGAGGTTTCCTTCAATAATCTAAATTCTTTTGATGAAAACATACAATCTTACACAACTTAGCCAGCGTGTTCCAAAAATGGGTGATTTAAAATTTTTATATCATATAAGTTGGTTAGTAGGGCTAACACAGATATATATTATCGGGATCCTTACATCCTGTAATCAAAAATAATTACATATTATACTGTATTTGACTTTTATAGGACAATACTATGGTAGGACCATAAATAATAACTGAAGATCTTTTCTACCACAACTAAAATATTACTAATAAACTAGAAGAAGATATCTTAACTCATTGCAGTTCAAATTAAAAGAGGAAACCATAAACAGCAACACTCTGACTAAGACGGTAAAACTTTTCTGCTTACAACATTCTGTTTGTATGTGGGATTAAATTCTACTCCCTAGCCTTTCAATTCTAATCTTTTTCAATATTTAGCCAGTATCGTTTTAGCAATTAGTATAGAGATACTAAGCGTTGAAGGGATTAATAGAAGTCAGGTTTACCCAAATTTTACAGGCACAAAATAAAACTAGAGGTGTTTTAGAGAACCAAAAAGCAGTTTGTGCCTGTTTCAAACACCATGCTGCCACCTAGTCGACAACCAACTGAACTGTGCTGTTCTGGATGCACTGCAATTACAGCTACAGCCACGGAATAGAAATCAAACTGCTTTCCAAAAAAGCTTAGTACAAGACTAAGCTACCATAAGCACTGAGAGCTCCATCTAAATTCCCTGTCCAGCAGCAGTGCCCTGCCAGCAAGAAGCAAGCACAACTGCAGCCCCCAGTGCTCATTTGGAACGTCACTCGCTGCAAGAAGAGCGGATGCGTTCAGGAAGAATTCTCATGCGGTAGCTGTTACTTGTTATAGTTGTGAAATACCTATAAGTGTTTCCAAGTGTAAACAAGGAAATAATTAGACTCAGTACCACCAAGTACGGCATCAGTCTAAAATAATATGAACATTAAACATTTATGCTGTGTCAACAAGTCCAGTCACTACTGATATTTAACCTCTTTCCAACAGTTTGGAGGCATCTATTTTATATTCAGAAATAACTGATTTCCCTGAAGGCTGGTTTGTTTCCATTTTTTATCCTCTCTCTTCCTTTAAATGTGTCTGACAAGTATTATTTTTTCCTCCACAAATCATTCCTCAACACAACTTATACAAACATTGCTATTAAATATTTGGTATCCCTGTGGTAAAGCTTCAAAAGGAATTATATTATCATCTCAATGGGGCACAATATACAAAAATTGTTTCTTTGCTGCCTGAGCATCATAGATAATGTCAGTATTAGTGACAAAAAATCGACTCGCATCACAGGGAAAATTTCCTAATTCTCTATATCTGCATCTCACTCTAGGTTAAAGTAAGGATGTCTCTGCAGCACCAGGTTTGGAACAGCTCCCACAGGAGGCCAGGAATGGCAAGAAAAGGCAAAGAGCAGCCGTGTACCGGAACACAATGATTTATGTCTCCTCTCCATGCCACAGAATCCCCAAAATCCCAGAACAGCAGAGACTGCAGAGAGCAGGCAGGAGTTCTCCTCCCTCTTGGGGTACCCAGCTTAACACACGAGCAACAGGTACAGGATTTTTGCAGGACAGAAGGCAGGCTGCATGAGCTTTCTGTAAAGATGCATTAGAAGACCATAATTACATTACACTGTGATAAACACCTGAAGGCAAAAGACATAAGAAACCAAAAACCAGCAACACTTTTAAGATGACACAAATATACTGAACACGGTACTTTTAGAGCTCTTTTTCATGTTAGCCTTCACCCTGAACATGAGAGATATGAATGAGATCTTACTAGAAATCCTCAGTAAATGTAGATGTCTTACATACTTGTTCTAATTGCTAAGTGAATGACAAATTTAAACTTTCCTCATTTTGTGGCTCAAAGCACTCTATTGTTGCCTACACATTTAGTTATTTTTCAGATAAAACATATATTGCCACAGCACTGACAAGAGAAGATGTCCTGCGTGTTCATATATTTTCCTCACAGACCTGTGGCAGGATGAAACAGTTCGTATGCCCAGAGGCAGGCAGCCTGGCTAAATTAAATTAGTATTTCCAGACTCTAGTTGGGGCATTGCATAAACAAACCATATGAAAAGCAAGACAATCAGCCCAACATATTAAAAACAAGGAAAGACACCGCTCACTTCGGGGGAGGCCCAAGATGTTAACAGTGCTGAAGCTGCCCAGGCCCAGCTGGAAAACGGCTTTTTTCCAAAAAAAAGACAAGTAAAATTACACACACCTTGTTTTTCCCAGTTCCACCGGGGTAGAGGCAGGGTGTTCTCCAGCAGGACCAGCACCAAGCCCTTGCCCGGCACTCCGGGGAGCAGCCGCTGCTGCAGCGCCAATCTCCCCGGCAGCGGGCCCGCTCCCCTCAGGGTCCGGCGGGGCACGGGCAGAGGCAGCCCCTGTCTGTAAAACAGCTAATTTCACGTTGTGCCAGGACAATTAGAGCAGGACGCCTCACCCTGCCCCGTCTAAGCGCAAATCTCCCTGGAAAGAGCCGTATTTCCAAGCCCCCGCCCCCCTCCCAGGCCCGAGGGCGGCCGCCCTCACGCCCTGGAGCCCCGAGGGAGCGCAGCGGCGGGACGGGCACCGTGAGGGCTTTGTGCTGGGCACGCTCACAAAGTATCAAAGTACGGAAATGCAGTTAATATACCCCAAATCCTTCACTCTGCTCTCTGGTGACACCATGTAAATTTGTTTTAAAGAGTACGGAACCCAGAAGACAATTTGTTTTTCAAGACATACCAGACACTGTTTTTTCTCATCTCACATGTCCCACTACCCAGTTGTTTGTGAGTGGAAGAGTATTTTGCCCCAAGTTTATAGTATTTTTCCCCAGAGGAGATGTATTTGTTGTTTTGTTGTTCGGGTTTGTTTTGATTGGGTTTCAGTTTTTTTGAAATAAATTAGGTTTTTCTGTTTGACTTTGTTTAAACCATGACAATAATGTTCGATTTTATGGCTGGTTAAAATGCACACAACACTAAGGAGAAGGTGATTTGAGTTTTGGGCTGTACACAGCCCAACTTTGCTGGAACACACGTGGTAAAGAAAATGCTTTGTAACAAAATCAACATTTCCAAAGCACTCAAGTTAAAAAAGATATATTTTTAATGGGTCACCAGAAAGAACATTATTAAAACCATAAGCAGAATGAGGATGATGCTCAGAACTGTACTCTTACTCCGTCCAAATAATTTGTCATCAAAAACTTTGTTTTCTTGGCTAGGCAGCGTCATCAGCACAGAATCCCAAAGGAATTTTCTCAGGAAGGCTTATTCCAGTAATGCCAGAAACCTGAAGTGACACTGACCCTCTGGGATGGTCTGTGCCTGTGCATTGGCAGATGCCCTTTCCAATACATGATCAATTTAGTCCTCATTAACCTCAGCAGGCAACAGCGGTCCTGATCATGTGTCAGAATCCTGGGGTTTCTGTATCACAAATGGATCTCTACAGATTTACTACAACAAAAATCCTCAGCTAACACACACAAGGCTTCGTCTAGGGAGCAGTGGAGTGGTTGAGAATCTATCTTCCCCACAGGTCTTGGCTGCTTTGAGTATTCCTGGATGCCTAGTGGAAATACACAACTACAATGTATGATCTGTTCAGGAAGATCTGCCAGTAAATTTCAATTTAAATTAACCTTTTATTTACACAAATACCTAGTTGGACCTTCAACCGCAGAATCTTATGTATCTTATGTAGAGAACTCAATCCTGCTCTCCCACTGATTTCAAGGTAAAAAGAGCCAGATGACACAAGCAGAGCATGTTAAATAAAATTGGATTATTTGAAGACCAGATATTACAGAATGGTTTGTTGAACTCTGCTTTGCAACATTCATAGAAAACGCTAAGAGAATTAAAACTGAAAGTATTACATACAGCAATTTTTAAAATTGCACTATATAATGAAACACCACAACATTTTAAAGTTTCATTCCAAACAGTTTCAAAATTGTATGCTGTTAGTTGTTACTTATGTAGTAACCATAGTGTCAGCTTATGACTTTACCGAGTAGTTCTCTGCCAAACTTAACATTCATTATTATAATTATCAACATATCATTAATAAATCAATGCTGCATGGAAGAAGGCCTAGACATAGAAGGAAGAAGAGGGATACAAAGTCAAACAAGTCAGGCAAGGCATAAGAAAAGTATAATATGAAAATGAGTGCTATAATGGAAAGGTATGCAGGAACTTATTTATCAAGGGTTTATATTTAACATGGAATGTGCAGTGAAGTCATCTAACAACTGGCTGTTAGGATCCATTAATTTTGCTTGATCAGACTTGAAAGAGGCAAAAATAAATGGGATGAAGAACATGAGAAATGAAGAAGTTTCCAGCAATAATTTCATTTCCTAGGCAAGAGAGAATAGAACTGACTTGCAGAAATACATATCCTAAAGAAAACAAAACAAAAATTTAAAGGCAGTATAGGAAACCTTTTTACTTATTTTCCTCTCTGGGCTAAAATTCAAATATAAATGTACAAAAAAGCTGTATATTTTTTACTCAAGACTGTTTGCATTTCACCTGGATTATTGTCTTCAGCAACAGCATGAACTTCCACGAAAGCATCACATCCATGAGTTGTATGTTGTCCGTGTCTTTCAGTAAAATCCATAGCAAATACTGATGCATATTTCATGTTACACATAAATCACACTTTATGGAAAGATAATACAGTCACTGTGGAATGAGTTGCCTTTTTTCCCCTCTGAAATACTGTGATTTACTTGGCAAAACCTAAAATATAAATTTGAAACAACGATACCTGAAAATCTAATATTTTCAAAAGTACAAGTCAGAAAGCATTCCTCTGCAGAAGTCTTTAAATAGGTAATCTGGATCTCCTAGACAGGGACGTAATTTGGACTGTCACCAGTAACACGAGGCTTATTCCTGCCAAGGCCACAGCTGGAAGCTAAGAAACGACCAGAGCAGAGGGCTGACTCTCAGGCTGAAGTCCATAGACAAATGAAAACAGATTAGTACATATTGGCTCCAGCAGCTGCTGGAAATCGTGATGTTTGTGACTCAGCACAGCACTCCAATCTTCAAAATACACTTGGCAGTCTAAGTAGATTAGCAAGCCTTCGTCATCCCTCTAATAGTTTTCACCAGGAATTCCAAGTTTTAATCATGCAAATGTATACTTAAAAACAAAAAAAAAAATCCCTTTTTGAGGAAAAAACAAGTTAATTTTAAAATCTTCAGATGTCATCTCAAATCTGCATCCATCTTTATTGTAAATACATGCTTTGGATCATGTGCCCATTTTTTAACCCCAATGTATACTTATAGTGAAACATACCAGCCAAATGCTATGTTTCAATAACTGCCTTTTCTTTCTCAGCAGATGGTATTGCTAAATTTAACCCAAATTCAATTAATTTATACTTAAAACCGACAGTATCACTGTTAACTTGAGATATTTCATACAACAGTAATGTGACATTTATTTAGCAATTTTGGAATCCATCAAATCCTATTTTAGGGAAGTAATGTTTGCAGTTATATCAGTTTCTGTTGCATTGGTTGAGTTTGCTTGTTTGTTTGCTTTAAAGTTCCTTATATACAAACTTCTCCTTGTACCTCTGGGGTAATTTGAACACAGTACACCAAAGAAAACATTAACTTTGTGTTTTCACTTTAAGTTATTTTAAAATTAGAGAATGAAATCACAAATCCTTACAGAAAATACAATTGGTATTTTTTTAGTTCTATTAATATGACCACTAACCAAGAGTATTTGCACAAAGATAGTACTATAAATAGTAAACCAATATGTAACAATTTGAATATTTGCACTCTGTGGCAAGAGAAAAAAATCTGTTCATTTTTGAAGGCATATTGCCACTAACAACAGTTTACGGAGGAACTTCCTGTCTGAAACTACAGTGAGAATGTCAATGCTGCACAGAATGGGGTTGGTCCATCACCAGTTTTTGTTATATGGCTATGATGATTCAGGGATTATACTCAACTAAGTCTCAACTGCTCTTCTGATAAGATGACATCCTCACTGATCTGAAAAGTTCAATGTGAAAGGAAAATGTCAATAACTCTTAGGATTAAAAAATGGGTAACAACCAGATACGCTTCCAAACTTTGTATATTAATATTTCCACATTCTAGAAGTTATGCTGTCATAGGAGTTTCCCATATAACTAAAAAAAATAAAAGTCATACTGAGATGGTATTCAATGCTGAGCTTGCCTTAATGTGTTATACAAGTAATTTAGAGATGGTGAAGATGTCCAAATGAGAAAATGGGAACAGTCCTCCTATTTGGCTTGCATTTACAAGACTCTGTTTCATTGTTCCATTCATAATAATTTTTCTATATCTTTTTAATATGATCAGACCAGGCATCTGGAAGAGAAATTCCATTACAGATGGACTACAGGAAGTGGACTGCTCTTCAGGCTTTCACCTTTTTTTGTGTCAAGTTCTCAGAACCTCAACAGAACACTTGTCCCCAAACATATTTGCTATGTTCTTCCAAATTATTAACTATTGTATTTAGACTGTTGCTTCTTAACGCAACATCAGTCTTTTTGTGATGGTTTTTGACTAAGTAAAATGAGTTTACAAGAAATACATCTGTAAAAGAAAATATTGAAACACTTTCAAATGGAAATACTGTGAATGAGATCTACCAGAAATATTAAAAGAACTGATCACTGGGATTCATTTTTAAAAATAATTAATACAGCTGCCTATAAATATCAAAATGATAACAGAGAAAAACCAGGAATTCAGTCCTGAAAGACACACTGCTCCTCTCCTGTTGGAATCTACGGTTCTTAGGGATAATAAAAGATAACTACTGAAACATTGTTGCACATGGCCTGGAAGAAAAATAAAAGAAAATATTCCTTTCATGGAGAGATTTCTCTCTTCCTCCTGTGTTAAATGGGTCTGTAGGGCTTCCTACACTGATTCTGTTACTTTTGCTCAAACCAAGGTGTGGGAAAAGGGACACAAAGGAGAGAAGTTAATTTCTTTCCATCATCCCTGCACACCAAAAAAAAACGTTTATGGACTCCTATCTTTGATTATAAACCCTTTCAGCTTCTGTAGTCTCAGTTCTTTCCAAAAAGCTTCACGTGTTAGATCTCCTTAGAGCAGCTGTATTTTCAATGCTTCTTGCTTTGGACATCTCCCATTTTCTGAATTATGCCACATTCACATCAACCAACCAAGCAGTGATGGGTAATAAAGCTGCATTGTTCTGCTTGTTGCAGAAGCATTCCTGATCAAGAAATCCATTAAATGTATACTTACCCTGTAGCTTTTTGCTATCAATGATTCTATTCACCAGCTATGTACACAATGAGCTGCTTCACTGAACACTACTCACCATCCAAAAAGATCAACCCCCCAAAATGTCTGCTACAAGTGATAAGTTTCAAAACAACTTTTGTTAATGTAAACTGCCTCCTTAAAGGAACATTTACATAATCTCATGCTTTTCTTACATTAAGGGCATAAACTGCACTCACACTCTCAGCTAGTGCCTCACTTGTGCAGGAAGTGTCATTTAATAAATAAAGAAATAAAGCTGCTTATGTGGGTCAAAAAGTCTGTCTTAAGAACTTAATTCTGAACATCTCTCAACTACCCACGTTCAATATCTTAAAATAATATGTTGACCTGTTTTTCAATTATAAAACTCTGCTCACATATATTCCTAGAATTATAAAATGGTATCAGATCTTTAAAAAATTAAATAAACATAAGAAAATGCATTTCTTCTGTATTTAGCTCAAATAAAAAGGATGACTTTTTGACCACATAAAACCCCATAAATGCTACAAAGGCATATAAAGTCTGTCACAATTCTTTCTTAACATTTTTCTGGCATTTTTTAAAAAGAGGTGTGGGATAATAATAATAATAATAATTATTATTATTATTATTATTATAACATTGATAGTGTTACTATAAAAATAAAATTTCTTCTTTTTCTCTTAAAAGAAAACCAAAACTAGCAAACACCATCAAATTCAACAGATGATATTACTGTAAATAGCAGCAGCTCTAAAATTAGCCCATAATGAAATCTGAAAGACTTAAAAAGACTTAAGTCTCTTCCAATTTTGTTGTTCATAATTGTGTTGCACAAAATAAGCTGGTGTAAGAGACTGGGGGGAGGGGAAGAACCCGAGACTCTTTGGCTGACTGGATGCATTACATTAATTTCTTAATATGTGAAGGAGTGGATTACCCCTCTAACAGCAATGGGACATTAGTTTCTTTATTTCTTCATTAAGATTGTGGGAGGGAAATTAATTTTCTACTCTGGTTTTCGAAATTAATTGAATATATCTTTATTAAAGTGATAAATATATACACATACTTTTTGGTTGAAAGAATTCTCTAAATTAATCCTAAACAGACGTTTTTGTAGCAGTTTGGTAGCATGAGTTTATTTTTTTTTTTGTTTCATTTTGTGATGTTATAAAAAACCCCGAAAAAACAGATCACCCAATGTAATAAAGATGTTTATAGGAAAAAAAAAAGCATCTGAAAAGAGTCTTTATAGAGTAATCTTAGTAGCAATAAACAGCATATTGATTAATCTTCCTTGCTTCCTACTCTGTATTATTTTTGTACCTATGTTCTTACAGCTTTCATCATGCAGTTCAGTGTCTATGCTTTCATACATATAGATATATGCATTAAAAAATGGGTTTTGATTGCTCTTACAAGAAACCACAGTTTTTAAAAGCATCACCCACCTAGCCTGAAGTTGAGGCAAAGTGCCTTGAGGTGCCCAGGTATTTTCTTGTGTGTGTTGGTACTTAGAGGAATTTACAGAGCATCCAAAAGTTGCTCACTTTACTTGCTATGCCTGCACAGTTTTTATATATTTGTATTGTAAATGTATTTCATGTGGTGTACTCACACCATGGCATCATGATATTGTTTTATTTAGATTCTTCAGTACTCTTTTATGCAAAGTCAACTGCCTCAAAGTGACCTTATGCCAGTAGTATTTTTATTTAGCCTTCCCTTGCATGATTGGCATAATCATTTTTGTAACACCTTTCTTACACAAAAAAGTAAATCATAAGCATTTTTCTAGAAAACTTGGACACTTCAGCATTGGGAATAAAACCAAACAAACTACTGATGGCAATAGTGATTCCACCACAGCAGACTCCAAGAGCTTATAAAGAAAAGTCAAATTTGCCAGGCCTTTAAAACCATCACATCCTTCACGTACTTTTGGCCTAGAGGCTCAAAAGAGTAAGAAAATTCGTAACAGATCCATAACAGAATCCTACAACTTAATTTTCCCTGTGTGCCTCAAATGCATTAAACAGGTAATAGATTTTTTCATCCCTTGTTCAATGAGAATTAAAAGTCCATCCTATTTCATGGGGCCTCTGTCTCCCTACACAAATAAGTAAACACGCCCAAAACTCTATCAATACTCAGGTTATTTAAATTTCATTTTTTGTTTTTAAACTCAAATGGTCAACTTTTCAACTTCTGTTTAGTAAAACAAGCAACATCTTAATTATGGACACAAAGAGTATAGGGATTAAATACGCAAGATTTACATTGAACAAAAGCAAGACTGTCTTAAAAACGTTCACACACTGTGATTCAACCCACTTGTTTAATCCATTCCATCAGAATGCCAATCATAAAGTTGCAAAATGCACCTGAGAAAAAGAGGCAGAACAAGTGATTCACTTATTTGTATAATTTACTGCTTGATCATTAGCTTGTTAAGGAGAAAATTTGAGTGAGTCCACAGAGCATCTTCATTGATACATTAATCATAATTTACAAAGACAAAATAAGATGTATCTTTGTCCAGAAAAACAATTTAATATTAATGCATAGAGATGTCAAAAAAAGCTTCAACTCTAGCTCCTCTTTAGGGGAGCATAAAGAAGCAGAAGAAAAGAAAGTCTGGATAAAAATTAAGTAGCAGACAACATCTCAACAACCTGAGGAAATGAGTCAGTGGTAAAATAATGAAAGAAAGCATCACCAAAAGCCCTGTTCCTTAGAGAAGAAAATCTGTCATCCACACCACAATTAAAATGGCCCCTCTGTCATGGAAGCCCCTTCCAATGTGAAAGATTGGAGCCTCTTCCAATTGTTAATCGCTGTTTTAATTGCTTCATGCATTTATAGAGGAGGCTGTTAAGGCCCTGCAATTCTCCATGTTACACAAACATCTTCTGTAACAGGCCCAGCAAAACCACCACATTAAGTCCTTTCTCCCAAGACATCTTTTTAAATTAAAAAAAAAATGCTCCCCAAGATCCAGAAGCAAGGAAACTCCAGAAGACTTTTCATATCCAACTCTGCAATCTCAGATAAAAAAGAAAAAAAAGGAAATAAAGAACTTTATTTCTTTAGGGCTCAGTAACCTTCTCCAATACACACCAACAGCTTTGCATGAATGTGACAGCATGAGACTCTCCTAAAGCACAAGTCAATTAATTGCTTGCTTACCTGCCCAGAGTAATACAGGTTATATTCCCAAGAAGGAATGCACACTAAGCATTAGAGTTTGCCAGTGGAATATTTTGCCTTTGATAGAAATGTCAAGAATTGTATATACACTTAGATGCAGTCACTAAAACTATTCTGTTGGAAACAATGGGAGATCCATAAAGCAAAAAGAGACAGAATTTGTACCACTACTCCTTGCTGGAACACTCTTTGTAGGAACACTGCTTAACTAAATTTTCTGCATATTTTCTTAGGCAGAGAGACTATTTAGGCAGCTTGTCATCACTGATCTTAATGTCATTTTTCAGAAAAATTTCCTTCTAGTCTACAAGTGTTTTTAGAACCAGCTTGTACACCACAGCAAAGAATGACTGCATCCTCAAAAGAGCAGTGTTGACTTTGCCTCACATGTGTGGCATTCTCTCATTTGGACTAAAACCCCCAAAACTTTCATTTGACTACTTCTTTGAAATCAGTAATATTCACTTTGCTCTTTATATGGGTGTAATGTCCTTGGCCACTTCCAGAAACTGTAATCAATATAAGTCAATATAAAAAGGACAGCACAATATGCAGGAAAAAAAATACATGTTAAAATATGAAAAAGAGTAAAAATGTGATCTATTATCAACCCTAGTAACCATTTGGGCTGCTTAGATAATAGCACCTCTCTCAGTTAAAGTTGTCTTCTACTCACCTCTGCAAATAAGTTGTATTTTTAAGATTATGTGTCTAAAGAAAACTTAAAAATCCCTTTCTCACCTTAAGTCTTCAAGCAGCTTTCCTGCAATCACAAGTAAGTTCCTTGTGGACCAGCCAAGTACATACCAAATAGAAACTGCCTGTATCACAGCAACAAACACAAACTTTACAGATCTATCTCCACAGCTACCAAAATAAGTGCCAAGGATAACAGAAACATCAATATCTTTTGCATTAGTGCACATCAGAAGCTGCATTGCTGCTGCAGCTGAACAGGATTAAAACACAGCCAAAGCTGTCAGTCTGCTGCTACATAACTTCACCTACAAACAACTCACAAGCTCGATTTTGTTGGAAAATGAAACCTTTCCAAGACACAGCTTTGTCTTCTCTGCTTTGATAACAGATCCTCAGCAGGAACATTCCGAATTCTAAATGACAGAATTGCAGGACAAAGCTCAGAGGCCATCACAGAGCTCCCTCTAGTGCGAGCCAGAAAAGGCAATTGGTTAAGTCCAAGATCTCAACTCTACAGACAAATGGGTTACTGAGGCAAACAAGGGAATGCAACAGAAATAGCTAAGAAGCTAAACAGAAATGCCAGACCTCAGAAAGTTGAGATAAAGTGGAAACATAAGGGCTTGGGCTCTGCTAGAAGACAGTATCACAGAATCAGAGGATGGCTGAGGCTGGGAGGAGGTCAGTCATTGAGTCCACCGTCCCACCCCCAAGAGGGGACACTACTGCCAGCTTTGCATATCTCCATGAACAGAGACTCCACAGCCTCTCTGGGAAACCTGTGCCAGTGCTCAGTCACCTCCTCAGCAAAAAAAGTCTCCTTACGTTCAGAAGGAACCTCCTGTGTTTCAGTTTGTACCAGTTGCCCCTGGTCTTGTCACTGGGCACTGCTGCAGAGAGCCTGGCTCCAGCTCCTTTACATCCTCCCCTCATCAATGAGACTGTCCCACCCCTTTTGTCCTTGCCCAGTGGCCTTAAATACCTGTAGCGGGTTCAGTTCGTTTCCTGGCCAATGCACCAATTAATGTGGTGGTTTAGTTTGCGTCTTTTACTTTTTGTGAGATAAGAATTAGAAGAAAGGCAAAGCAGGCTTAAAACTTTAAAGAATATAAAGAAGTTTATTACTAACAGAATTAAAGGTAATAAAAGAATAATAATAATAAAAATTAAAGCAAACTCCCCGCTTCCCTCCGGCACTTCTCCCTTTCTTTCCAGCACCTCCCCCCCCACCCTTTTTCTCCCAACTCGCACAAAGGATAACACACGTGATTTTAGGTCAGAATTGCAGTTCTTAAAAGTCTCTTCCATATTTGAAGAAAAAGAGGTTTCTTCTGCTCAAGCGTGGTTTTCCAAACTGCCACTAGCAAAC
>VWZT01011147.1:210682-236020 GCA_013397055.1 Pachycephala philippinensis
CGGATGGTCTGGGCTGTGCAGCAGCTATAGTTGTTTCTCAGCTGCTCACAGGCTCCGAGGGGTCTTCTTGCAGCACCCCGGGGGTGCCGTGCCTCGGCCCCGAAGAGGGAAGGGGAGAGGGGAAGGGGAGAGGGCAGGGGGCTCGGCCCGGCCCGCCAGCCCGGCCCCGCCACCCCTCCCGGTGAGGGACCGGAAACCAGAAGACCAAATTCCTCGCGCCAGTGCCTTTTATATGCAAAATTGCGAGAAGCAATTGGTCCAAAACCCTGTCCATCAGCTCAGTCTCTTCAAACCACCACAATACCAAACCCAAACAGGTTCATCTCACTAATCAAAAAGTAGCTCACCAAAACACAACAAAACTGTACCAAGAAAAGCCAGAGGCAAATCATCATGCTGCTAGAAGGTTTTGACGTGATTTTTTTTATCCTGTGTATATTTGGGAGCACATAGTTTCAAATGAACCAACTTATGCTGACAGTTTTCCAGAAACCATTTTGTGGAATGCTCACATCAGGACATGTATGTAGAAGTCTCACAACCTAATAGGCTTTCCCATGGCAAAAAAGTTTGATCTTACTAAACTTGCTGCATCTAAAAAAATTTTGAGCAACTGACAATGAAGAATTTCAATCCCATTAGATGAGCAGCATTCTCAGTGCCTGCAGTGGGAGCTGACAGCCCTGGGCCCATTACTGAAATCAGAGTGGGTGTTTGTGTCCCCTTCCGCACTGGTGACATTTCTATTCCCTTTCAAATAAATACAAAGGCAACTGTATGAGAAGCTCAGCCCTGCAAGGTTTATACTGACCCTCTGTAAGCATTTTTAGTTGAATAACTTTCCCATAAAGGGTAGAATATTATGACAGTAGCAAACTTTGTTAATTGCAAATATAATTACTTCTGTTATTTATGTATTATTACAAGTGTCTATGATTATTTCTGACCAATACAAATTATCTCACAGCCTAGTGGTTAATAGCCAAATATTTAAATTATGTGTAGGCTTTCTTAAAATATTTTTTGAAAAATCACGCCTCATTCTGAAACTTAACAACTGACATTGATCTTTCAACCTGTCCCTAAAATCCTAGTAATTTTGCTACTAAAACCCTATTTTTTCATGTTTCTTGCTTTTCCCCATACACTGCCATAGGATATTTGTGCCAGAAGTTTTTTCAATTGGAAAAATCATTAACAGTTTTCTGAAGGAGAAAAGCAACAACTTCGGCAGAAGTTAACCAGCTAAATTCAAATTTTTAAGTGTAAAGAATCTCATGATGAACACTTAAAAGACTCCACCACGTCTTATGGCGATGAAGTGATAGCCTTAGCTAAAAATGAAGTGTGTATCTGAAACCGAGGCACATTTAAAATACTACTATAACATCATTAAAATAATAATGTTGATTTCAAGTAAAGATTTACTTGATTATATGTTTGTCAACCAACATAATATAATTTATTATGTCTTTTATTAGACCAACCAATATAACTGAAAAACCAGGCATTTCTACAGGGAGGTGTAAGGGACACCAGGGAGTATCGAAATGTCTTTTTCAAATATGGCCTGGTCTAGAAAAAACCTTCCCTCCTGTATGTACTGTGTGGAATGGGATACCAGGTTTCTCCAAGATACTGGTATGGTTCACTTGCTTGTTGACATGTTTACTGCTGAATAAGATAGTCAAAGCCCTTTGATGTTAACTGTATAAAACCAATAATTAAAATCTGTTACCTTCAATTACCTCTAGTGAAAAAAGCATTACTCCTAAATCAAGCTTCCTGGTCAGAAATTTAGTTAACAAACATAAGAACTTCAAATAGTTTTGTATACAGGACAAATCTATACCATATGATTCAGGATATCACATAAACCATTGCAAAGAACAGACCAGATATACACAGCTCCAAGTATCCTTGGTGAGAGAGGTCATTCTCAATTGCACATTTATGTCATTTCATTATCAGATCAACTGATAAATACTTTATGAGAAACTGAACAATAAGAAATTTATTACTTGAATTGTGGTAGGATATATTTGCATATTGGGGTGAGATAGAGGGTGTTACTTTTCATAACTCTGTATCCAACAGTCAAAAGAAAATCCTCAATCTGATCTGAACAGGACACAGCTTACAAGGAATGAGGTGCATTCCTGATCCAAAGTCCTCCAAATCAAAAATCAGTAAAGCATACTGTTCTTTACTAGACTGAAATGAATACTTGAATAGTAGAAATGAATACACCTCTATTTATTTGCAGCAGAATAATCAGTATATTCAAAATCAAATAATCAGTGCATGAACATCTTGGATTAGTATCTTCCTTTTGTGAGGGTATACAGAGTTCTGGTTCAATTCAACAGCACCATATTTAATTTCTCCAACAATATTTTACCAAACATCACAGCAACAAGTGAAGTTCTAAAATACAAGTAAATAAGTGCACTAGCTAGTACGGCCAATAATTTAGAGATATTTTTAGAAATATGAATTACATATTCACCCGATGTTTAAAGCAAGTGATATAAATTAATTTCCTATTTTCCACCTCTCAGAATACTTTTAACTATGTATCTACTATATTGTACACTGATATTTATCTGAAAAGGTTGATGAAAGTAACATCCTAATTGATGGTTGCATCCTTCTGAGCATCTTCATCACACAGCTTGCTAATCAAAGCTATTTTACCTGAAAAAATACTTCACAAGCAGGAAAGTTACATGCAAAAGGTACTTATTGCTCTGCCATGCTAAAAACTGCATATACATGGGAAATATTCTATTTATCCTAAGCACGTGCTGCACCCTTTTTTACTTATCTTTACCTTTTCTATGATCTGCATAACAAACCAGAACTCAAGCATCCTTCTAGTCATTACCTATAGCATAGGTTTTCACCCGTCCATTACCTGTAGAGCCACCGTGAGTGGGGATTTCACTGCCAGTCCTCGAGATCACAGAGCTGGAAACACAGGCTGAGCTCAGAGGGACACACAGGAGAAAGTTACAGTCTTTTCCAAAGCAAAAGACTATGCTGTCCCGTTTTCCCAATGTATAACAACCTAATATTTTCTTATTACGTCTCAGGAATAAAGAAGCGATGCCGTTTGTTTTGTGTCACATGGTTTTGAAAAACCTCCACCACACCTGCACGAGCAGCCATGCACACAGAGACAGAAGGCACTTAAAAATTTTTTGCTAAAAGCTGCACCGTCAGAAACATTTGGGTAACCATCCGTGAGTGTTAAAGCTCTGAGGGCCTCTCCCAACAGAGTTTTATTGCATTGCTCCTCCATCTTTAGAGCAGGGGTGAGTTCCAGCAGAGAGTCTGGATGGGCCTGATGCGTCAGTCTAGTCCACACCTGGAGCCTTCTCCTCTGATATGGGCAGGGCCAGGGGATAGATTCACATCCACTCCCCAGAAGGCATACATAAGGAATTCCAAAATTCTTTTTCCCTCTCTATTAACAGTGATACACAATGCTGGCATAACACAATGGAGATTACCTGCTACTTGTACAGCAGAGTTTCCTCATACAAAGTTGTTACGACACATAAGAAGTTCCCACATTGGCATGCAGGTATTTTACTTACACTTAAATGCACCAGCGAGTCCTTGTACATTCATGCCCTGCACTGGGGCTGTCAGCAGCTATTTCACAGGTGACACCACCCTCTCTGAGACAGCCAGGTAGGAACTCAGGGTGAGGGTTGAGTAGAGGGGCATGGGACAAAGCTGTTAGGTCCTCTGCAAAGTAGTGGTAGTTTCTCTCGTCTTCCAACATGTACCAGCTAAGTATTCTTATCTCCTTACTATTATCTAGATAATAAACAATCTATAATGTTTTCTTCTAAAGTATTGTTATTTTAGTTCTCCACTGTGTTATAAGCATATACACAATCAAAATACAGAATATTCTGTTGGGATTGCCACCAGCTAAAAAGCATTAGAGCCATCCCAGCTTGTAAGTTACATATTCATCAAGTACCTCTTAACTGCAGGGTGTTGATGTCATAAAGTAAATATTTAACTACAGTCATCATTCCTCCAAACAGTTCTCCTTATTTCACACATCAGAAGTTTCTGGTTTTCTCCAGGGAATTTCTGATCACTTCCACTAGTGTTATCCAATACCCCCTCATTCTACTCTTTGCTGCTTCTGTATATACAAGTCATATATACTGCAGCACTTAAATAAAGAATACAATCCAGAGTCACTACTGCAGACATGCAAGCACAGACCCAAATCACTGTCAGTCCCTGGATTTCCTGGCAGCAAAATCATTCCACTCGTGTCTAGACAGTTTCTTTGGTGTGCAGCTTTTAACCCAATCCAGCCTATCCCAAAATTTTTCATATAGTTAATGTTCCCAGCACTCAGTATTAAACAAATCCTTACAGCAAATGTGAAGTACTTAATTGCTTCTATCTTGTCCTTCAGAGAAGCCAAAAGAGCCCCAGATCCATGTGCTCAGCCTGGCCCCCGTGCAGGCCTGCTTCTCTGCTCTGGGAAGGAGAGTGATGGGAGCTCCTAGAATAGGTGTGTGCTGGTGCAAATCAGCCTCATCCATTTCAGGGAACCACTTCTGCCACTTTCTAACCTGTAACGTTAAAGTTTACCGTCACTGACCAAAAACAAACAAACAAAAAAACCCCAAACAGTAAAACCCACAAGCAAACCAAACACTCAAAAAAACCCCAAAAAACAAACAAACAAACAAAACCCCCAAACAACAACAACAACAACAAAACACAAAACAAAACAAAGAACAACAACAACAAAAGAGCCCAAAAAATTGTTTTCACGTGTGTAAAACTACTGCTGGTCCTTTCCCCGCCGTGATTAGGTGCCTGGCTCGGAAAGCTTGGTGGAGACCAGGCTCTCCAATAGTTAGGTGAGTGCTATCTCTCTGTTAGGTAAGTGCTTGGTTAACCGTGGAGCAGCAGCACCCTCGCTGCCTCACCCGGCGGGGGAGGCACACCCTGCCCAGGCTCCTGCTCAGCCGGCAGCCTGCCGTCAGCACAGCCTGCGCTTTCCTCCGGGGTAGCAAAATCCAAAGCAGGTTCTCAGCATCGCGATTAACCCAAGGCACGAAAAGTCAGGTTTAACGCTAGAAGGGGTTTGCAGAAGGCGAAAGGACTTGCTGCCTACGCCGCACCGGGGTCCGGGTCGGGGCTGAGAGGTCAAGCAGGTGTCTGGAAACGAAGCCCAGGATAGTGCCCGAGCGAGAGCCCCAGCACTGCCGCCCCAGCTGCCTCTCCAGCGACGCTAGCGCTCCCCACGACCCCTCTTTCCCAGGCTCCAGGGGCGTTTCTGCCCCCGCCCCAGGGCTGCCCCAGCCGGGGCTCGGGCAGCGCAGGCGGGGGCGGCCCGGGTGCAGCCCCGTGACTGCGCCGCGCCCTTCCAGGAAGCGCCGCCGCTGCCGCACAGTCCCGGGAGCGGCTGTCCCAGCACCCGCTCCCCTCGGATCCCGCCGCACAGCCCGGGAGAGGCTGTCCTAGCAGCCGCTCCGCTCGGATCCCGCTGCACAGCCCGGGAGAGGCTGCCCGTGAGCCGTTCCGCCCGGGTCCCGCTGGGACAGGTAGGGCAGCGCTGGGAAGTGGGGTGAGGTGCTCCTTCTCCCCGCCGCGCCGGCCGCGGGCGCTCCCCGGGACCTCCTCGTGCTCCCCGGAGCTGCCCGGGCCGGGGCGGCTGCGGCAGCGGGGGTGGCAGAGCGCTGTGCCCTGGCCACCGGAGGGCCCGGGGAGCAGCGGGGCAGCCCTGGGGGAGCGCCCGGCGGTGCCCCCGAGTGGCTGTCGCACGTCCCCGCCTCGGGCGGTGACCGTGTTTTTACCTGTGTCGGGTGACTCCGTGCAGAGTTACGGATTTATTTCATACTCCTGGCAAAACGGGCTTTGTACCTGTTCCCGTCGGGGAGCTTTTATTACCTGCTCCGGCAGCAAAGGCTCTACAGTTTCAGAGCGTACCTGGGGCACCCTGCGGGGGCTCTTTCCCTGTCAGCTCGCCAGCGAAAGGGGCTACCGCTCTGCTTAGCCGGGAGAGGAGAGCAGGAGGTGGCGAGAGCGGCTCCGGTGGCATGTGCGGATGTTACACAACGAGAACTCCGCAAGAGACAGGCAGGACCTGTTCGGATCGGTGTCTTTTTTCAAGGGACCCATTAGCCTCGAGTGCGTGTAGGTGCTTGCGCTGGATGACTTCATTGACAGGATTCACTCAGGGTTCATCGCTGACACTTCAGAAGATTGCGCTGTCATTCTTTGTTATCTCACGTTAGTTTCTGTCTGACAGACCCTGGCCATGTTTGCGTTTCTGGTAGTGCTGTGTCAACTGCATGTGATGATGTTCGCGTTTCCTCACTGCCCTGGGAGATTAAATACCTTAAAGCAACCTGAATGGAAAGATGGTAATTTAGTTTTAACATGACTTTATGCTTTCCAAAATTGTTTCTAACTTCGCTTTGCTGGCTTCTTTAATTGTTGTTTGGTTGTTGTTGTTATTGTTGTTTTGGGGGTGGTTTTTTTGGTGGTTTTGTTGTCTTTTTTTTTTACTTTATTAGAAAAATTAAGTTGTTTTATGATTAATTTCAGATTATTTTAATATCTTCTGCTGAAGTTATTGATAATTAGCTTAGGTGTTAATATCGAGTATTTATCAGATCTAGTAATAAATACAGATTGGGACAATTGAACTTTTTTCAGGCCTCTGGGATTATTGTGGTTGATACAACCAGAATCCTTTAAGTAACATCAAAATTCAAAAAGTTTGAAATCTGTGTTAAGACAGTATGTTTTTGGTACTATTTGAGCACATCACAGTTGTATTTGTATATCTGAAATTGCTTTGTATTTGAAAAGGTTTATTTTTGAAATTGGTATTTTCTCTTAGTAGCAGACCCCCTTCCAACACCTGGAAAGATGAGTATAGTGCTGCTTTTGCAGTTCTTCACTTTGGAGGGAGAGAAGTGGAGAGGAACTCATGTGAAAACAAATAACTTCCCCAGAAGGACTCAAGCATTGCGAAGCAAAGCAATGTGATGCTTAACATTTTAAGCATCAAAGCTTCAAAAAGGAATTTCTAACTTAGCTGTCCAGTCTTCTCAATGGACACAGAGTGCTGAAATCTTAAGACAGACTTTAAAAAGTCATCTCAGTGAGCAGGAGGCTCCTTAAGGGCAGTATGTGGAACAGAAACCATGGCTAGCAGAAAAACGCTTGAGACAGATGATTTGTTAAAATCCATATTGCTCTGGGCATAAAACGTCAGGCTGCCTCTTTCCTGTGAGTTCCTGTGAGAACTCTCTCCTGACAATAGGCCCAGACCACTCCTCCTTTAAAAACAGAGTTGGAAAGAGAAGGGCCAAACCCTTTATCCAATAATTTAGCAAGAAGAACAGTTGCCAAAGGTATGAGGTACCTGCCTTGAGAGGTCCCCCTTCAGCATTTTCTGAACGTCTTTTACCAGCAGAGCTACTTTACTGAGTGTATTGTGGGGCTGTATTTTTAATTAAGTGCTGGGCATCCTAAAACTGCATGGATTGTTTTATCAAACCAAGCACTGCAGAACTGCATCCAGGTCCCTCGCATTTAAGAGAGAATTCAAATCCATCTGTTTCATTCTTCAAATACTGTCTTAATAACTGGGTTGCAAATAAGTCAGAGATGGAGATATGGAGATATGTGTCAAAGTGAAAGAAGTGCAGATAAATGGATAAAAAAATCTTGAAAAGTAAAAGGGGTCCATGTATCCCTGGGAATTGAGGGTTCTAAGCTCCAGGCAACTTACCCATACATTCCATTTTAAATAAAATGTATCAGTTCTATAAGTTAATTCAGAAGGACTGCTAATACTACTTGCATGGTAAAGAATAAAACTACTGAGTAAAACTGAAGATCTCTGCTTCAGAAGAATGAAGTTACTTTTGGAATTTGCACCAAACCAAGAATATTGATAATATTTTTTTTTTCCATGTAATTCTTTTCCCTTTCCACATGTGGGTTTGAGGGAGTTTTGATTTTGGTTTGGGGGTTCGGTTTTTTTGGGTTTTTTTGTTAAGTCCTTTTCTCTGGTTCCTTGTAGGTATACTATAAATATTTTAAGCTTAGATTTTCTTGCAATTGCTTTAGAGTAACAAAGACATGTGCGCATGTGTAGCTGCTTCAGTGTACACTGTAACAGTATGTAAATTATATAAATACATGCTGTAATATTGTTTAAATATACTATAATATTAAAGACATAAACAACTAATATGTAAGTTATGCTGCAGTTTCCAGAGAGCAAAGTGTTATGAGATACCACTGCAAGATCTAACAGTAACTATTAGGGTGAAAATTCCTGAGCGATGTGATAATCTTGCCAAACAGGCTAACAAGAACACAAAGCTAATTTGTAGCTGAATAACTTTATCCTGAATGTCATCTCCTTTTTTAGCCATCCGGCTTGGTGTGTAACAATGCTGTTTCTGCGTTACACTTGCAAAAATAATCCTCTAGTCATTTTGCTCAACCAAATAGCCTGAATTTCTTGGATACAGATTAGGCTTTCACTGAAAACCAAGCCAGAAACCTAGTTTTGTCCTAAAACTTTTTTTTTCCCCCCTAGTAAGAAACTGTAGCAAGAGCAGGCTAAAACTTGACTATGGAAAATGCCTAGTGAGGAAATACATTCCTGTATTGCACAGCCTTCTATAATTTCGTTCACTGTTCTGGAATCTCACCTCACAACTTACTCCATGAGGCCTCATGGAGCACAAAAGAAGAGAATAAGTAAATATCTTCACAAATGCCTGTTGTCAGTAAAATTCATATTGTGGACTAATCTAAAACAAATAAACTTGGCCATACAGCACCTTTACATAAAACCTGATGCCATGACTGTGAAAAGAGAAAAATTGTAAAATGAATAGGAGTTTGCTGCTGTGATTTAAAAATCAAATTTTGTAGGTAAAATTGGGTACTCACAGATACTAGAATATTGATTAATGTATATTGAGGATTCTTAAGAAAGATGAGTTTTGGTTCTGTCCTTCACCCACCCTTCCCCCTCCCTTGCCTCCTTCCTCCAGCAGGTCAGGGTCTTGGTCAGTTTGGATCTGACTGAATTTCTGTGACTATTACTTTGTTCTTAAGAGCTCCAGTAAACACTGATGCTCACATCCCAGAAGGGGTCACACCAAAACCTGACCATCATTTGATCTCATGACGATCAAATTCTCTTGGCCGGGATAAGGAATAGCTGAGATGGCTTATGAGAAAGGAAAATATGTTTATTTTATGTTACATAGTTAGAAAAGATAACAGTGAAGAAGACATTTTAGGAGGAGACCTTGATGTTTCTTTTCCTTTTATGTAGCTGAGAGATGCTAGGGAAAGAAATTATCCCAATGTGCTCCTTTTAGATCTTTACCATTCTTTAAAAATACCAAATTTATCCTTCCTAACTTGTTTTAAATCAACTTGATTTTTTTTTTAGTGTTCACGTCTGCAAGGGAGGCCAATTTATTCATTGGACGACATCTTCTGAACAACAGATTTGATTTTGAAGCATTCACAGATGATAACCTGGAAAGGGAATGCTACGAAGAACTGTGCAATTATGAAGAAGCAAGAGAAATTTTTGAAGACCCTGATAAAACGGTAGCAGTTCAAACTGAATTTAATATAGTGAGCGAGGTTATTGGCTAAATAACCTTATTTTCGTACACAAATTATTGCAACATAAATTATTGTACAAAAATACTGTAACTCCTCTAGCACAGCACTTAAAGATGACTACTTATCTTACTCCAAAAGTAGATATCCCAGTTACATGGGGTTCTTGCTTTAGATACACAGTGAATGCACTTGAATATGTATTATTGTCTTAAAGACTTTAGATGTGGACTTTAATTCTGCAAACAAATAGAAATGAAGCATCAGAAGTCCCACCTGTGGATATTCCTATATTTTCAAACTTCTGGATTTTTTAGTAACTTCTCAGCATCCAATTTAAATGTGTTACACATGCTGTCTGTATTAACTGGCTGATTGCATCCTTGTGTCATGCCAAAGAAGTGTTTTGTAAGAGGCCAGTATGGAGCAAGTCTGCAGTTCAGCTATTGCTGAGTATTCCTATCACACCATATTCTAACTCCCTACCTAGACGTAGCTGAGAAGAAACGTGGTATACATATAAAAAAAGAAACAATAAGAAACCTTTTAGCCCAATAAAGGAATGTGAAGATTGTCTGAAGACTGCTCATTGTCACCTGCAGCGAGAATCTCTTTGTGGCTCTAGGTGTGCTCTGCACTAAGCTGCAGAAAGAGCAAGGCCTACACTCCTGTTCTGAAGGTGGAAATGTTTGTTTGCCATTGCTAACACTTTCCTAAGAAAAAGGTTAATTGTTAAATTGAAATCTTGCTGGAGTCTTTTCCTAGGTAGCAAAAGTGAAAATTATAGCTAAACACATTCAATGCCTGATGATCATACAACATAAAAGTTTTTCTCTTAAATGAATCCCATTATTTTCCTAGCTGATATCAATTCAAATACTGTTCATGCAGATGTCAGATTCTTAAGAACTTAACTTTGCCTCAAATACTCTTTTATAGAGATTTACGAAAAATAATTGTAAGCATTTTTTTGGTGTCAGAATATATCCTAACTTCTACTGTAATCAGGCAGAAATATGAGGTAACACTGGACGGTTAAATACACTTTTCTCTTTTACCAACTGGCATTTGAGGAATTTTAATGCAGAGTTGTATAAGAAAAATATCATGGGATGAGTAAATACAAATCCTTCAGCAGGAGTTATTTCTGTTTATGCTATTGTTAAATTTTGCCCAAGGTACCATATTAAAAATAATTCAATAGGCCTGTCAATTATGTATCTCATATAAATCTGATTCTTTTTGGGTTTTGTAGATGGAATTTTGGAAAGACTATTCAACTAAAGACCCTAAAATAAAAATAGGTAAGTTGTCTTTTCACTTTTTTCTTATATTGCAATATTTTCTGGTTGTTATAATAGTACATTCTTAATGGATCATGCATTCAGTTAAGGAAATCAGAAATTATCTTTTTACTGAAGATCGCTGTGAACTGTACAAGTATATTTAATTATCTGATACAATAAAACTGAAACATCTTAAAGTGGGATCCATTATAGGTCTATAGGTAAAAACTGTAATTTCCTTGACCATTTCTTTATTACACAATTGGTAAACTTTGCAGTACTTCTGTGGCTGCTCTCTGTGGTTTTGTGTTGTTTTTTCTCTCCCCCATTTCTTTAGTATTTACATAACAGCCTGATTTAGGCTCAGAGTAGTCTGATGCCAGATGTTTAATAAAAAATGGTCAGTTGGACTTGAGGAAAGATCTACAGCCTGATCAAGGTCACAAGTACATGAAGGAATATTTGGAAGGCATTAGAAGACAGGCATCTCAACAGTTTTATGTAGAGAAAAGGGGATATCTACTCCCTTTCGCTTTAAGGTGACTGTGAATGATACTCTTGGGTTGTGTTGCACAGATTTACAGCTTCTCACAGCAAGTTAGACATTTGGGGAAGGACCAGCCTTATAGCGCAGCAAAAGTAGTATTTTACAGTGTAAACTGCAGACTGGGTAGATGGAAAGAACACATAATGAAAATCACCAATGTTTTCTCTTCAGGTGATGAGGCACTACAAAAGGTTAACGTCACAGGACTGCTCATCAGCCTGGTTGCTGCTGGGGTACTGTTGGTTATAATTGCACTGATTATCTTCTACTGCTGCAAGAGCAGGTGCAAATCGAGGCAACCACCGGGGTAAGGCATTTCACTGCTTAAAAAACCCAAACACACACCAAAACAAACTCTTGCTTATGAGTGGCATTTAAAAGTCACTGTGGGTTGGTCTACCTGTATTCTCGGAGAATCCAGCAGAAGTTCTAGTTCTTACTTGCCTAAAAGCAAAGTTAAGTGAGCAAGCACTAGCAGTAGTTATGCTGCAGTTAGTAACACAAAAACATAAAACAATATTGTACACCCAAACCTTTGAGTTCGGTTTTTTTTATACTGTGTGTGTGTTTGTGTGGTTTTGGTTCCAAAATACTCTTACTAAGATGATGGAATAATTTTAGTAGGTTGGGGCCTGCAATGGGAAGTCTAATGTGTTCTGTTGGCACTTTCAAGTAGGCTGTATGCTCTTCATGGCATGTGCTCTACCTCAGATGTGAAGTAGTTGTAGTAGTAGATGATGAAGTAGTTTGGAGGAAATGTTTTTTTACAGATTCTCTACTTCTGCTTGTTCCTTTGTCCTAAACTTGAAAAGAATATAAGAGGATTCTGTGCTTCCTCTTCCCTATAAATTTCACATCACTGAGCTATTCTTACCCTGTGGTTTAGAGAGAGTGTTTGGCTCCTGGTCTTTGTGATCACTGAAGGCATGTTGTTTTCTCTTGTGGGGTTTTTTTGGGTTGTTTTGGGTTTTGTTTATTTTATAATTAAGACTTTACATTCTTGCTTCCCCATAAAGCAGAAGTTTCCACTTACCTGCTGTTACCTTTGTTTAGGTACCTGAATTATGTAAGAAGCAGAAGACGTAATTCAGCCAACATCTTCAGAAGGCATGAAGAGCTTTCTTTAAACCCCCTTCCTCTCAGAACAGACGATTCAGGACTACCCACTTACGAGCAAGCAGTTACTTCAGACGGACAACACAACATGCCACCACCCCCGTATCCAGGGCCCCCCAGACATGCACGAGTGTTTCAAAAGTCCATGTCTCTTCCTGGCCCCTAGTCACAAACCTCCTTCTGGGCTGAGGGGGGATTACTGGAACATAAGATACTTTTGAAAAAGTGTGTGCTACCTTGCATATTGCAAGATGATTTACAAAGATGTGAAAGATCTTTTGGACAACTAGGAACAAGTGAAGTTCCCATTTGGGAAAAGAGGTCACCTATTGCAAAGGCTGCAAGACTATTTTTTGCACAAAGTCACTGTGCTAGGAGGAGGGAGTGCATAAAGAGCAAGTCTTGTACTGCTGCCCTCTTTCAAATGCACTTTGAGCCATCCCATCAAACTATTGATGTTCCATTAATAGTTTCATCTTCTTTTTCCTCAGAAAGAACAGTATTTTAATTGCTCATATTGACACTAACTTTTTTTGTGACTTAGTAGTTTAAACCACCATAAGAAGTCTACTTTGTTGTTTGATATATTCACTTCTTTGCTGTGGGAATTTTCTATTCATCTTGTAATAGATTTGAGTGTGAAAATTATTTCATTACTTGATCTTTCAAATATATATATAGGACTGCTACTGGATTACACTAGTTTGTTTTAGACATTGCTGGTCACACGACTTAATTTGTTGTATTTTTATGATTATAATTTTGCATCAAAAGGAAGCATTCATTACATGGCACACAATTCAGACAAAGTATACTTGTATCAAATTATTTTGATGTTCAACAGTAAATACCAGGTCAAAGAGAGTAAGCAGAGTACTGTGGGCCAGGGGATCATAAGCAAAGACCTAGAGATTTGCCCCTTGTTAAAAAACTACCCTGGTTTCACAGCTAACATTTCTTTCATAGTTTAAAAACTGAAATGTTGAGAGAGACATTTAACTTTCAAATCAAAGGCCAAAGTACCCCACAGAAGCACTTTGATAAGTGTGTCTTGCACTACAGGGATGACAAAACGATACCTTTAAGTAGAATGAAATATCATATTAGATCAATAACCAAGAGTCAAGAACTTCAGGGAGTTATTGGTTCACTATATCAAGACAGTTTGTGTATCTACAGTTGTAGCCACCATTAATTTTACATCGTATTAAAATATCAACCCCCAGCATTATGTAGCCTACAGATCTTGCTGAGCAAATTGCTGCCCAGCACTTGTGTCCCTTCACCTCGTCACCACAGGGAGCCATAGCAGAGGGTCTCGCAGGAAACATGTCAGGCTGGTGTTTTCTTGTTTGACAGTGGCTGTACAGTTAAGACACACACAACTAAGTTTTTTAAGAAGAAACAACCCCCCGTTTTTTCCCCTCATTGAGTCAATGCTGACAACAGCAAATTCTATTTCAATTTGCTGCCTACAATCCACTTTATAAGTTAAAGGATTAAAGGTTGAAATGAATATCTAACATTTCACTGAATCTTATTGTTTTTAACATACTAGAAGTTACGGTACTGTTGAGTGAGATGCAAAAAATTAGTCTGAGATTTTCAATCTGTAAATGCCTTTGTAATAATGAAAACACTCCAAATCTTGGAATATAAAGAGGGTACACTGACAGTGCTACACAATGAAGTCTTGCCCTTTGAAAAATACATGCAATGCAGTTGATAGCAGTGCCATTGGTGTTCCTGTTCATAAAACTTCACCATGGAATTTGGCTTTTGGAGAGTCACAAATCTCCCTACAGCTTCTTTATTGTTGAGAGATGGGGGAATCCCCATGTTGGGATGTTTCAATTCACTTTTGCCCTTGTGAAAGCATCTTGAAGTTCTTGAAGTTCTGTAAGACTGAAATAAGTGAACTGTGGGAGGTCACTGTTGACAATCAAAATACAAAGTTATGAGAAGCGACACAATTATAAGCTTGCAAAAACATTCTCCCATATTTCCCTTTCATTTAGCTAACAATTTTTAAATTTTTTAATGTGCATTTTGAGCTCTAGAGCACACTTTTACCTAGATTTTTCCTGGGACACAAAAACTATTAACTAATGGAACTGATAGGAACACTCTCAAGGAGAGGGATTTCACAGGGCTGGTGAGCATACAGAGATTCTTTAGTGTTACTACAGACATCTGGCAAAGTCACATTTTAAATGTGACACTACAGAAATTGTACAGCATCCCATTCAGTCATTGGGAATTTGATTTTTCTACTATTCCTACAAATCGCTTGCTACTGATTCCATGTAATACAAGCAAAAATCTTGTCCTTCATAATTAATCAAAAAACTTCAGAGGGTGTAACTGTTAAACATCAACAGTCTAGTGCTTTGGGCAGTAAAGTGCCCTTTCAGTAGAGCAAAACACTCAAACTTACTCACCTGTACCTTAGATCCTGAAAATACGCAGGGACTGACATTCAAACACTGCTTGCATGTAACATAACAATTTGCAAGACACATCCTGCTTATTACAAAGAAGGAGCAAAGTTTAAAATTTAGTTGAATACAGTGTAAACTTACCTCTCCTTGCAAAGGGAGAAAATTCCTTTGAATGGCAGTTGTTTGGGTTGAGTTTGTTTTCCGTCTTTCATACACTGACTCCTGGCGCAACACACTCTTACCTTATATCTTGTCTCTTTTGAGAACTTACGATTCAACAGGGTTAACAGAGAAAATCAACAAGAGATAGACTATAAGGACTTATGAATTTAGAAGTGTTGCCACACTTCCAAATTTTACATGCAACTTGTTTTGAAAATGGAGCTTATACTAGAATATATAAAGCAGCAACCAGCTGTACTTCAGAGGCCTTTACAAGGCCATGCAGTAGGACCAGGGGGAATGCTTTAAACTGACACAGGCCATGGTTAGATCAGGTATTAGGAAGAAATTCTTACTGTGAGGGTGGTGATGCCCTGGCACCGGCTGCCCAGAGAAGCTGTGACTGTCCCATCCCTGGAAATGTTCAAGGCCAGGCTGGATGGGGCTCTGAGCAGCCTGGTCATGTGAAAGGTGTCCCTGCCCATGGCAGGGGTCTGGAACTGGATGATCTTTAAGGTCCCTTCCAACCCAAAGCGTTCTGTGATTTGATAGGAAGAGGAAGAAGAAGATTTTGAGGAGCAAAGCAGCAGCAAGTTAACTTAACTTGTATAGAAATGTAAATTATCAGTGTTTTGATTTTGGCATTTCTTTCAAGGACCGTTAGGAAAGATAGTGGATTTTAAGTGATTTAACAGAGATCTACTATGACAGTTGAAAACAGAAATGTCTAAACGAAAACACTGGTAAACACACATATTCTGTTTTAAACATGTCACAGCAAATGATGTTAGCCATTGCCTTGAAGAGTTTTCCAGTACAGCCTTTTTAGCATCATAGAAGATTACAGCCTGCAACTTTTTCTAAAACAAGACAGTTGATTAATTAGGGCAAATAATAAGGGTCAGAAAAGTGATCTCTGGCTCTGTCAACTGAAAAATAAATCATTGAACCTGCTTACTGCTGCAATAAGAATGCCTGCTATTTGATCTTCCACTATGATGCATTTAAAGGTGGGGGGGGGTTGTTGTGGTTTTTGTGAATTCATTAGAACAGCAAAACCAAAGTACCACATGGAAGTGCACTTCCTCACCACAGCTCATGAAAACGTGAGTTGTGAAGCATTTGATTCTGGTCCTGTCAAAGTCTATGGCAAGGTTTTTACTGGCTTCAGCTGAACTGGGATTGGAGCAAAAAACGAGATAACTGATCACTTCAGGTAATAAAAAGTACAATGCTCGGCCAAATTATTTACCACAATGCTGTTGCCAAACCCAGTTTAGAGAATTCTATTGTTATAACGATGCCCATATTAACTAGAATGTTTGAATCTGATTGGCCCTTAAAAGTTATATTTGAAATTTGAAAAGCATAGCAAAACTCCTTATCATTCCTCAGATTACCAGCTGTGAATAAGATACATTTATTACCTGCAGCTTATTAGCAGCACTGTTTATAGCTTTAAATAAACCATCAAACTAATAAAAAAAACCAAAACCCCAAACACGAGCAACAAACCAAACTTTTTTATCTGCAGTCTCTCCTGCCAACAGAAGTTTTACTGCTGCTATCCTCACTTGTTCCATGTGGTATAGAGAACAGGAAGGAAATTCCAGGTTTAAAAGCCATTTTCAAACACTTCAAGCATGGTGTTTCTGTACTGTAAACATCTTTCAATTAATTCCTGTCACTACAAATTCACCACTATCATTTCCAGAATCAAGAACTTGCATGTATTTTCCTCTGAAAATTTTAAACAGATCTTCTCAAATGACCTGCTCTTTATTTAGGTGGTATTTTTTTACTATTTCCCATAATTTTTGAACTGTATAAACAGTTACTTAATCTTATGAACATATTTCCTTCTACTCATCTGTCAGAACATTTTGAATGCACTTGTCACTGGCTGTAGTTAATTCTAACTTTGATGTTCAGTGCTGTCATTTTTTGGGTGACGGGTAGCAATATTTTAAACTCTGCTAGTCTCTTATTTTGTAAAACAATTTCCAAATAAACATTTATGTAAGTTAATCACAGTGAAAGAGAATATGTTAATTCACCATATGATTAAAAAAATGAAAAAAAAACCTCTGACAACCCTTTTGATTTTTTTTAAATGGAGTTGGTAACAACATACCCTCTTCTGAAAGCACTTAAAGGGGGCTTACAAGAAAGATGGGGACATACTTATTAGCAGGGCCTGTTGTGACAAGACAAGTGGTAATGGTTTTAAACTAAAAGATGGTAGATTTAGACTAGATGTAAGGAAGATTTTTTTTACCATGAGGGTGGTGAAACACTGGCACAGGTTGCCCAGAGAAGCTGAGGATGTCCCATCCCTGGAAACATTGAAGGCTAGGCCGGATGGGGTTCTGAACAACCTTATCTAAATGAAGATGTTCATGTCTGTGGCAGGAGGTTGGAATTAGATGACCATTAAAGTTCCCTTCCAACCCAAAATCATTCTACTATTCTGTGATTCTTCATGCCATATAGCACTTACTGGTAGAGAAAAAGGGCCATGGTTTGTTTTCTTTAACATTGGCAATTTCTACTCTGGACAAAATCCTCCTGCTCCACTGCTCCAGTTTACCTGAGCATCTGAACCATGAACTGCAGTCACTGAAGATGAACTCTTCAGGACAAAAGCCAGCTTAACCAGGTAGTTAACTCTTTCGTCTTCCTTGACTTTTGTCAGGCCTTTGGTGAGAAGGTTTAACACAGTAGTATGGCTAAAAAAACCCACTTTCCTAGGGTTAGTGAGGTAAGCAAGATCCCTCCAGTGACGACCAGAACAGGCATGCAAAAGCAAGGCAGGAAGCAGTAGTTCCTCATTTGGTAATGGTGATTTCAATCTGAAGTGGAGGCATACATGATACAGTGTGAATGAACTTCCACAGAGAGGCGGGAGGGCAGCTAGACAGAGCAAATACTGAGCACAGTGAATTTCACTAAGTTAAGCCACTCTCGATTTGCCCTCTGGGAAAAAATAGTCAGAGCTGTGCTTTTTCTTCCAACCCTACAAGAGGACATGAGCTCCTCACAGACTACCAGAATCTCCTCCTATATTTGAACATCCAATGAAGCTTTTTAATCAGTCAACTGAACTGATACTTGAAATACAGCTGATGGGACAGATGCTTCATTCTCATTAAGTGTCTTGGGATAACAATTCCTTCTTTCACTCCTGCTTTTTTTCAGAGCACCTAGACTACTGAAACACTGAATCAGTAGGGGCCATCAGATGCAGGCAACTTGCTGCCTATATTCTGGGAGCCTCTAGGAGCTCACACTTTAAAGGGAACAGACAGACTTCAAAGCATCTGGAAAAATATTTCAGTCTAGAAACTGGTGCGGTTAAACATAAGTTTTGTAATGGCTTCATTTTAATTTCTGATGCAGTGCCTACTTCATTTAAGAAACAAGAAACACCTCTGATTGCTCAGTAGTTCAAGCTTCAGTTTAATTTCTCTAAAGATCAGCAAGTACCAAATACATAAACATCCAATATTTCACGTTAAACACCCAGCACTGATACCACACAAAGGAAAATATCTTCTAGTAAGAGTTAAAATAAAATACTCCGCATTAAAAAGATGAGTTTGTTCAAGATCAAGGGTTTTATTTAAGTTTTATTTTTCCTACACGTCATTGCACATTTCTCCCACCTACCTTATACCAGTTCCAGTCCTTACTAGATCCCTTCATAAATCATCCAGTGAAAACATAGACAGCTTTCTCAAGAGTGGGTGAGTGGAGGCAACACAAGTGGCAGTGGTGGCATCTTGGAAGAAGTCGAACCACATGACCAGAAGGAGGATTGGGAACATGAAGGAAACAAGACCTTTCAACTCATTGCTGCAGTGAGCTTTCTACCAGCTCCATCATCTCTTGTTGTGTCAGAAGTCAAGCTTTCACAGATCAACTTTAGCTCAATAGAATGAATTCTGAAGAATTTGCTTCATTTATTTGTACATATACTCAAGTTGTCAAATAAATGCACAGAGTAATATAAATGAAGAAATGCAAAGAAGGAGAGTATTCGCTGTGAGGTTCCAAGATTGAGTATGTTCTTTGAAAGGCAGCACTCTCTTCCCTATTCCCACATATCTTAGTGCCTAGCTTTATGTTTAAAGAGGCCATGTGCCAAATTAAATGCAAAATCTAATCTGTAAAAGCAGTTGCAATTTTCTGCTTTGGTCAGAATCACAATTACAACAACAAACAACACAGTCAGTGATTAATAACAAGCCTAACCAAGACTCATGTTATTACTGCCTATCTGATCTACTTACTCATTCCTGCTCATGCAGGATACCACAGGCTGGCAGCATCTACAGCCTGCACAAAGGTGCTGCATCCAGGATCTGTAGCGGGTGTCTACTCTCCAACAGCGCTCAACAGAAACACATGCTGCAGACGTCTTATTTCGTGCACTTTTCACAATGTATTGATACATCAGACCCAATTCAGCTTTGGCCTGACCTTCTTCAAACTTCATCTGATTAGACACATTCAAGCTATTTGAATGTTTTATCTTTGAAATGTTAGTTTTTGAAAAAGAATGTCCTCAAGTCTCCAAAACACTGTTTCCAAACAATTGGGAAGATTCATTCTCTCAGCACAAGGCTATTTGTTAAACTTATTTCTAGAGCTTTTGTTGACAAATGGTTAGCCACTGAAAGCTAACCACTAAGATGTTTGTGTATGTTAGCAAACTATTTATGAAACAGTGATAGTTCTAAAATAAAGTACTATTATGTACTGAAATACAATCCTTTTCATCCACTTTCAACAACCAAGCTGTAATCTCAGACTTGCACCATTAACTGCATGCTCTGCCTTTAACTACTTTCTTCCATCAACAACAGCTGAAGCTGCTGATCCAGCACGTGCATCTGGCCATTCTTCCATGATTCTTTTCAGCCCATCAAAAATTGCCCTAAAGCATACTAAGAATTTTGCTGCAAAGCTCATTTTACAGATTTAGCCGAAAGCCTTTTAAAGGAAGAAAAAAAATATTTTGGCACTTAAACACAAAGAAAGAACCAGAACAAGACCAAAACCAGGCATCATCTGTTAAGGAAAAGTGAAGTACAGGAGCAATGCTTTCTGTGAAAAAAGAGGGCATTGGGGATAGACAGACATTGGAAAAACAGTGTAGAGCCAGGTTTGTTGTATCTGCAGTAAAAAGGATGCCAAAAGCACAGGCAGCAACTGCTGGCCCTGTGAAGAATCACCACATGCTGCCCCGGGCACAAGGACCCCCAGCAGTGCTCTCCTGGTATTTTTACATCCATGACACCATTAAAGCTGTAACATACCACGTACCCTTCTGCCTGGCCAGTCTTGTACATCCCATCCTTCGGTGGTGCAGCTGACATTCCTGAAGGACAGGATGCCATCCAGAGGGACCTGGACAAGCTCAAGAAGTGGGCCCATGGGAACCTCATGTGATTTAACAAGACCAAGTGCTGGTGCTGCACCTGGGTCAGGGCAGCCCTTGGTATCAATCCGGGCTGGGGGATGAGCAGATGGACAGCAGCCCTGGGGAGAGGGACTTGGGGTGCTGGTGGGTGAGAGGCTGGATATGAGCCAGCAATGTGCACCTGGAGCCCAGAAAGCAAATCCCGTGCTGGGCTGCATCCAGAGCAGCGTGAGAGCAGGTGGAGGGAGGGGATTCTGCCCCTCTGCTCTGCTCTGGTGAGATCCCACCTGGAGCGCTGCATCCAGCTCTGGGGTCCCAGCACAGGAAGGACAGGGACCTGCCGGAGTGAGTCCAGAGGAGACCACCAAGATTAGAGGGGTGGAGCACCTCTTGTATGAGGACAGGCTGAAAGAATTGGGATTGTTCAGCCTGGAAAAGAGAAGGCTTTGGGGTCACCTAATTGTGGCCTTCCAATACCCGAAGGGAGCCTGCAAGATGGAGAGGGACTTTTTACAAGGGCCTGGAGTCACAGGACAAGGGGTAATGGCTTTACAATGAAAGAGTAGCTTTATATTAGATATTAGGAGGAAATTCTTTGAAATGTGAGTGGTGAGGCACTGGAACAGTTGTCCAGAGAAGTTGTGGCTGCTCCATCACTGGAAGTGTTCAAAGCCAGGCTGGATGGAGGTCTGAGCAACCTGGTCTACTGGGAGGTGTCCCTGCCCATGGCAAGGGAGTTGGAACTGGATGATCTTCAAGGTCCATTCCAACCCAGGCCATTCTATGATTCTGTGATATACAACATACGAAACAGTCACACTCAACTCAGACACTGGCATTTTTCTGTTAACATATGTAATAATTCTAGCACACTATGTAACCAAGAAGCTAATAAATAAATACATCAGTTACAGATAAATACTTTGATGCCAATCATGAATCGGAGCATTATTTTGGCCCTTAATCTCTGATCAATACATTGCTTTAATTATGATTAAATCACAGAAAACTGCCAACTACCCATTAGCTTGATCCTGCATTTCATTTGGCATATGGTCACTTTAAACATGTAACTAGACCTCAAAAAGCAATATTTCCATTCAGCATTGTGTAACATTGAATGATTTAAACAGAAAGAGGAAATAGGAAAGTTTCCCTAAGGGGCAGTGTATATTGGCTAACACAGTTCTGCAACAGAGCTGGCTTGATTCTGGCTGAAGTGTCATATGGGCAAGGAGCCCATCACTGTCTGCAGAGGTGTATCCTCAAGCACTCCTAGACTATAGAGATTTTCATTTGGAATATACCACAAGCCAAGACAACATCTCATCACCAAAAGCAAAACTTCCCTGTCATCTTCTCCTGGCTGCACACTACCACTGCTTGCCCTGAGCCAGCTCTCATTTCACACAAAGGCAAGCTGACTCAGCTCAGCAAAATTACAGAAAAATTACCTCTGGCAAAAAAAGGTAAATGTTCTTTTGCCAGTGGAGTGAATTCGTTACTCACCTCGTGGCCAGAGCTCATCACTAGGAGTGAAAGATTGAAGCAGGGAAGGAGGGACAGTAAGGCCCTCTCCTTTGGATGTCAGCAAGCAGCTGAGGCAGCCCAGCCCTGCTGCCACACCACATCTGGAGGCAGCAGCACATGCTGCAGCACTGGAGATCATTCCTCAGACCATAAGCAGATGATTTCCATTAAAGTGTTACCTTAAGTACTTATATCTGTCTCCTAAAAATATAGATGAATATCTACATGACATTCATCAAATATCAAATGACATTTTTGACTCTATAAAGGATTTAGTTTTTCCAAGTGGAAACTCTTCGCTTAGAGAAAGAAATGAGAAACAAAAAAAAAAATCAGTACTGCTCCAGGCTGGTATGCTGCACAGATTGTGTTACAGTGCTTCAATTAAGGATTTTGGTCTTAAATAGAGAGAAAAATTGTATCAGCTTATGTTTCAGCAAGATATTTTTATTATATTAAATTCTTGACTTCAGAGAGAAGCACATACAATATCACTACTGGCTACAGGCACTCAGTTATGAACTGCAGTTCAGAAGGCATTTTAGCCCACCAAAGCTCAGTTCCTAAACAGCAAGTAACAGCTGCATTTGAAACAAAACCATTCCTTATTAAGACAAGAATCCAAGTAAATTCAGAATCATTAACATGCCTAACATGACTTCTAAATACACATTTTAATATGTACACTTTAATCTACACATTCAAAAAAAATCTAATTAACATGATCTATCAAAGGAATTTTTCTATCCCTGAACAGATCCTTCAGAAAAGCTGATTATAAGTATCCTGGATACCAGGATACTGTAAAAGCACTTACTCTCAACATACTCTTTTGTTGTCTTAGAGAAAAGTGTGACAAAATACCATTTGGTTACAAAAAGATAAAATGCACAAACTTCAAGAAAGATTTCCTAGACAGAGGATGGCAACGAGCAGCAGGGGTCAGTTTAATTAGAAAACTGCGGAAGTCTCACTGGTTGATCTCAGGACAACATTTATCTCATACACTGGAAAAGCAAATCACTGGACAAACTGACTTTATCTGATGGTTATGGACATTAGTGATTATGTTTTCAGTCTACTCCACCTCCATTAAAACCATGTAAAATAAATTAAACTTAACAACAGCTATCACAATTTCTGTTTCACTCAACTTCACCATGTGATTGCCAGAAAAAAGGATCTACTCCAGCAATGTTCAGGGAAACACTGTCTCTGTGGTTCATTTCGTGGTATAAATGCATTGTCTATGTTTCCCTTCCTGTAAATCTGGACTGGAGCTTGTTGTGATTTCTCATGTAACGTGATTTTACAGCCATGTACCCACCCCCACATTCTCTTTAGAGAAATTCTGTAATGGAAACAAACAACATAGGTACTCTTTAAAGTTCATGTTGCCATTACTTGCGAAAAAAATCAAACAAGACAGTAGCAGTTTTACAGTTTATTGATACATCGTTCCAAATTTGTGTTCCACAGCAACACGTTCACTCTAGAAAACCAAACACTGCAACTAGATGGAAAAGGCATTTCGTATCAGTTCTGTGTATCACCCTCCTCTCAAGCCCACTTGAGGGAAACAATGTGCTCTAAGTGTAATAATATAATGGTGATCCGTGGAGATCCTGCAGGGAAATAAAAAACTGTGGGTCCTTCCCCCCGGGAAATGGCACTTTCAATAGTATCAGCAGCATAAACGCTTCACCATTAGCATACAACTGGAGTCATTTTCTGTCATCAGGCTTCGTTCATATGTAAAACAGCAATCCTCCAGTTTCCCAGGGAAAGAAGGTCTCCCACCCCCCACATGAGCTCCTCCAGCTGCAAGCAATACAGGTGCTAACTTATGCAAACACAAGGAAAACTCACTCTGCTGGTTTCTGGCTTTGGTGAGCTGCTGCTTCTCCCTCCACCCTCTGCCCTGGCCTCTGGGTGACTGTGCTCCTCTCGTCAGTGCTGATGACTTTCACACTTACCTTTCTTTCCCTCCCCATCCACAGCTGCATTTCATCCTGCTGCTTCTTGAAATTAGGCATGAGAAAAGCAGAACCTCAGCTTTGCCTCCTGAAGTCTCTTACCTTTCTGCTTTCTCATTTAATACTGATCACTCCATCTTTTCATTCCAATGTTGAGGTTTTTTGTGACTTTTTTTTTTTTTAAACATCTAATCTGATTGGCTGTAGCCAAGTTTCTAAATGCATTTCACTACAGAATTCATTTCACTCTGTGGTTCAGTATTGCCTGGAGTGCTACAAACTGAGTCTTCAAAAGGCTTACTCGCTCATTAGCATACACCTTCCTCTTCTGAGCAGTGCCTTCAGGTGCAGTCACCGTCTTTTCAAGAGCATATTCCTCATCTTTACCTGTGAGGCACATTCCTCCTGCTCATCTCGGCCTGCCTATCTTCAATCTGCAGGGAAAGCAAGACACCACAGTTCACTCATCATCCCACTGCATGACGCTGACGTCTCCTTTGCTCCTACCCTGTACTGTGCAGATGGTGCCCATTTCCCTTATTCTTTGTTTTAACAAGCGTACAGCAGAAGATGCAGGAATTTACTGTCTACAAACCAGGTGGCTTAGGCTGCTCTAAATAAAAATAATCTGCTTTAGCCAGTCCTCGCTAAAGTAGGCCTCTAGAACCTCTCTGAAGTCTTACCATTTAAATTTAGACTGCTTTAAATAAAAATAAAGGAAGAATAAATATATATTTATCTGTTCTCTTGCTAGTTGACTTTTGGCCTATACAAGAAAGCTAGAAAGAGACTTTTTACAAGGGCATGTGATAGGACAAGGGGTAATGGCTTTAAATTGGAAGTAGGTTTAGATTAGATATTAAGATGAGATTATTTAGTGTGAGGATGGTGAGGCACTGGAACACACTGCCCAGAGAAGTTGTGGCTGTTCCATCCCTGGAAGTGTTCAAGGCCAGGTTGGATGGGGCCTTGAGCAACCTGATCTAGTTGAAGGTTCCCTGCCCATGGCAGAGGGGATGGAACTGGATGATCTTTAAGGTCCCTTCCTACCCAAAACATTCCGTGATCCCATTATACGATTCTATTCAGGCTCCACGCCTCCAGTGACTTATTGATGGGGAATTCCCGAGTCTTTTGGAAAGCTCTGACATATACATATAAAAGAGGAGGTGGCGGGTGGTGGCTCGGCAAGCCC
>VWZT01011147.1:237009-282125 GCA_013397055.1 Pachycephala philippinensis
GTCCCTGCCCGGCTCCCGGAGGGAAGAGGGGCCGCGGGCACCGGCACTGCCCGCCCGAACAATGCTGCCCGCCGGGGCACCGGGCCGGCGGAGGCGGCCGCGTCGCGCCAGCATCCCCCGCGCCTTTCCATTTCTCCGCTGTTGTGCGCTCCGCTGAGCCTGGCGAACCTCTTTCCTCTAAAGCGCTGCTCCGGGGCGTGCGGAGCCTCCTCTCAGTCAAAACTTGTCTGGAACGATTCAGTCTCACGGAGAGTTCTGCAAAGTTCCGGGAAGTGCGGGGAAAATACAGGATATCTTATTGGCTTCGGGTTGCTTTTTGATTGTGTAACTCTGCCAACTAAAACGAGTATTCTCTAGGCGATGAGTTTTGCGTTATCGCCTGCCTTTTATGTCTCTATCTTGATTTATCTGCAGTTCCCATCTCGACGACATTTAAAGGTAAAAGAGAGACTCGGGCTAAAAATATCCCGTCAAAATAGGTGCGCTAATAGATGACTTTGCATTTGGTTCTGAAAGTGGTCAGACATGTCTGATAAGATTAATAGATTATCAAGTCAGAAGGGCTGTTGCAATCATCTAGGCTGACCTCTTCATAATGCAGACCATAAAACTTTTTTTTTTCCCCCAATCTGTGTTTGAAAATAGAGCTTAGGTTTTAGAAGGTGTAGTTAAAAATTTCCAGTGAGGCAAATTTCAGCACAATTCTTGGTCAAGTATGCAAGTGACTGATTTATATTTTATTTCTGATCTGAAGAGGGCTACCTTTAGTTTCTGGCCACTGAGTCTTGTTTATAGCCTCATCAGCACTGAAAATCCCATTATATGTTGAGTATGAATTCTTAAGAATTTTAATTAATTTTTTGCTTTACTTACTTTTCTTAAAAATCTTTTGAAATTTATTACCAGAGATTTTTTTTTTTTTTTACTACTCTAGTTATTCTCCCAGATTTCTCTTAGATTTCTTTCAAATTATTGTCACCGTTCCTGAATTGTGGACATTGCGTTTGAGACGCAATTAAGCCAATGTTAAAAGTAAGAGGATCACGGGACCTCCCTGGGACGTGAGGCTCTGTGTTCCCTGTTTCACGGAGAATTGCAAGGAGAGGTAACTTTTTGGCCAAACCCTTGCCCCATGAAGCTCTTTAGCCAGCTTCTCTGAAGAGTTGCCTGCGTGGCAAAGTAAGGTCTCTGTAGCTTTCTTTTCAATTTTTCTTCCTAATCATTGAATTACTTTTGGTCATTCATGCTGCTATGTTGATTTCAGTGAAAGTCAGTGACCTATGCTTTCTATATTGCTTTTGCCAGTTCTAATCATCTCTTGAGGATCATGCCAGCTATTCCATAAGGGAGATTTGGATTCCCCAGGTCATTTAAGAATATGTAGTGCAGAAGCAGAAGTGGATCTCTTGGATTTTACAAGAAACACAATGGCTTGATTATTTTTTTTTTAATATTTAATAGAATCTCCTGGTTTTACAACGTATCTTTCATTTTTTTTAAAGCTGCTATATTAATGCAGTCTTAAATGTACATTTTGGGAATTGTTTAAAAGAAATGCAGTGGAGGAAAGTTCCAAGACAAGTACCATGCAGAAGCTCGTTAGATCAATGCCTGCTACCTATACCAATCAAATTAGTGTTGCTGCATCCATGTACGATATGGCAATATTTATGCTGTGCTTCAGGAGACAATGTCAAGAAGACCTTGTTGTAGTTCTTTGAAGTTTCATCTCCAGGTTCTATACATGATGACAAATGATACATTTAAAATGTGTTGGCTGAAATATTTACACTTTTTTTTTTACTGTACCAAGAACAGGGGAAATACTATGAATCATCTTTTGTGCTTGAAATTCTCCTGAACTAGGTTCTTTGGGCTCGTGTCATTTTAGTAAGAATTCATATACCCTGTCTTTGGCCAGATGTAAAGATTTGAACCATGGTGGACACAGTGATAAGTAGAGTTTGGGCTTTAGGTGTTTGTGGTTCCTCTGTTACTGATAGCATTTGTCTTTGTGTGGGTGGAGTTGCTGGGGAATTGGGATGCAAGAGTCATTCCTATCACTGCTAAGGCTTGCACCAGCCTGGAAGGAAATCGTGAAGGTATAGATGTACTGTAAAGCAATATGCTGTCCATGCCCTCGACTTGTGTTACAGATCACTTCACATTTTTCAAAATGGTGTTTTTGATTGTGGTTGACAGGTAGTCATCTTAGCAGTTGAAGCTGCATTAGCCTGATGTTAAATTAAAAAATATGTGTCATGTTCATCTGGTACTTTCTTGAAAAGAATTCAGCCTTTAGGTGATATAGATAACAATATTTCATTCAAATTTCATTTCATATTTATGCTGTTGCAGGCTGTGTCGTGGCAGGCTATGTTCCCTTTGTGTGGAGAGCCATGTTCACAGTCTCAGCTCATCAAAATGATTTTTCCTCCCTACAAGCATTGCTCCTGTCTTCCTGCGCTTCACTTCAGCCATCTGGTTTTTATCCTGCTCCTTATTTCTTGCAGGCACTGTTTTGTCTATGCAATGGCACTATTCTTATCAACTGAAAGGAAATGTGTGGTGAAGTGTTATAAGGACATTGCTACCAGGCCTGCTGTGACATAACTGTTCCCATGGAATGGGAGAAGATGGTGAACTGGGAATGGAAGCTGATGGAAATCACCTGGATCACTGCATTAACTGAGCAGAGACCACTCCTGCTGAGGAGCATATTGGGACAGTGCAGCCACGGCAGCCCTGTAGCAGGGGCTGAGGGGGTGCTCCTGTCCTCCACATCCCCTGACCCCCACACCCCTTACACATTCAGGCTGTCAGCATCTTGAAGGAATTTCTGGTGGCTCTAGGAGTGCACTGCCACTTTTGGCCTTTTACTGTAGCTGTCAGAAAACCCTACCTGTGTGTTTAAACCCTCTTTTTGTCAAAAGCTGTTGAATAGCAGATAAGGTATGTCATGCTTACTTGCTACTTGCTCAAGAATTATCTGGTATTCAGAAACGAGGTGAAGTGTAATAGTGTGAGAGACTGTTGTAATTGCTTGGAAAGAGACACGGAGACAGGTGATAACAGATGAGGTTTCTGGTTGAGTTTGTCTGACTTGGGGGTACTCCTAGGGTTTCATTTAGAGAGGGATTTTTACTAGTGGATGGATCTCACTGTCCTTGTTCTGTTTTTACTACAGCTCTAAGACTCAAATCTGCTACATGTGATTAAAAGTCAGTCACAATTATTTGTTGTTGTTTTAAATTTTATGGTGACTGCCGTGGTCTCTGATGTACCTTTATGCCTGATAGTCTGTATCCGTCTCTGCCCTACCCAGGCACATGGGGTTTTGTATAATCTAATTCAAGATGATTCTTTACAACAGATAGCACTGACATTATGTTAGTGTGGCCTATGTTTATAACAGCTATTCTAAGATAAAGAGTTAGTTACAGCGATAGTTCATTTGCAGAGTTACATAAATGGGAGACTTATACTTTTATGATAAATGATTTTGATGGGTTTTTTAACTCATTTTTGCATAGCTGTCAAACTAATGCTTATTGTAACAGCTGTATGATAATTGTGTTTTAGTGAAGGCTCAATTTTAAATTCTAATGGATTTTTGCATAGCTATAGGAACTCTAAAAGTGCAGAGTGTTTTAGAAAAGCAGAGAACATTTTCTTTCATCATATGAAATTGTTCTGAGAGGTGAAACCAAAGTTTGTTGTTAAACACATATTCTACAGAAAGTTCCCTGTGGCGTAGTATTTCAAATGTTGAAAGGAAAGCTCATAATCTGGGAATATACTTAGAATTTTTGTATTAAAAGGCACAGAAGGATTAAACAAATTTTACAAACATATAGAAAGATAAGTCACTTTTAAAATCTTACCAAATTTTCTGTCGTAGTTTATGTCTGAAACATTTATACATGCAAAATAAACACAGGTATAGCATGGATAACTTACAGGGACGTGCTAGCTTTTGTTGGCCTTCCTTTCTTTTTCTTCTTTTTTCACCTGCATTCAGGACACACTGAAATCACAGCTGTGGGAAGGTCAAAGATTGTCTGAACAGAGGCTGAATGCGTTCCTGCTCTGTGTCCCATAGCTTTTCCCTGGTGCAAATGAGTGGTCATCTTGCAAAATGTTTGCTAAAGTTTCAAAATGAGCCAGCCAGGCTTGTTTGGAATTACATGCTGCTTACCTGTCTAAGATTTAATGCCAGCTTTACATGAAAGATTTCTAGCAGTGTGTGTCATTCTGCTGCAGTGAGAAATGGTGATAAAGAACTATGTGTAGAAGGAATGAGCTGAAAGTTAGTCTGAGGGTGCAGTTACCTGAGAAGATTGAACTGGCTGCTCAGGCTCACTGCTGCTGAAAGGGGCTCCCTTCCTCTTCCCTTGTCTTGGCTCTGGTATTTGTGCAACTGCACAGGGAGCTGGTCTCATTTGTTAATCCATGAGGAAACTATCCTGGCTGAAACGCTGAATGGCTTGAGCTGGGGAGCTGTGCTGGTGTACTTGTGCTGTCGGACTGGAACCCAGAGGTGGCACCTGGGGATGAGCAGTGAGCAGAGCTGTAAGGAGTGAGCTGTGTGGCATTGGCAGGGATTCTTCCCAGTGGTTCTGGACAGGTTTTAGATGGGCTCAGTCTTGCCATGTCACTGTCTTCGATGAACATCCCTCACAAATTGTACTGCCGGCTTCCCTGACAGGAGCACTTGGTAAGTGTCTGTGTTAGCTGGGTGCCAGGTCTCTCGTGAGATCCCCTGCAATGATATTTCAGATGTGAGCCCTTTCCCATGACCAGCTACTTCAACACAGGTTACAGAATACGTTGTCCTGAAAGAAAGGGGGGTCGTATTCCGTCACCTATGCAAGAAGTGTTTCAGTCCCATATGCGTATTTACCTTTCATCCTATTAACTTTAATCATAGGTGTGTTTACCTTATACCAACAGAGAACAACCTTTTCACCTTGTTTCTTCTGTACTTTTGCCCACCTTTTATTTTTTTCTTGGAGTTGCTGCTGATTCTGGCATAATGCTGTCATAGGAAGGAGGCTGTTTTTAGAAAAAACTTTTTTCCTGTCAGGAAAAAAGCACCTATGCCTGAACTATATTAATTCTAAACAATACTAGAGCTCTTATAGAGTGGGTGTATTTTGCATGGATATCTTTGTTGTATTTTGTCAAAGCATTCACAAATTTGCATGTCAAGAAGTTACTTTGCATGATGAGTGCCTATTCCATACATTAAACAAACAAAGAAAAGACAAACCAAAACAAAAAACAGTTAAAAGGCAGTACATTTATAGTCTCACTTCAAACTTTCCTTAGCAGCCTTAACTGTGACAGAAATAACTTTGAGCAGCATGCAGAGTTCAGCCTTTCAAGCACAGCATTTATTGCTGTACCATGCAAGTGGCAGAGAAGAGAAAATTCTTTGAATTTTTAAGCAAAGAGAAATGTTTTCAGAGAGGACAGAGTGTGTGGTTATTAAGTACTAGATTTACTTGTCTTACTGCGCAGATTTCGTAAGATTTGGGTTTACTTCTGCTGTTCTCACCTATTGTTGCATTGCTTCTTTTGTTTCATTGCTCTGGACAGACTTGGGGCTAAGTGGACACTTATATTCGTTAGGAGCCTCTTCAGAACCTCTCTGATGATGGGCTACAAACAGGGGCAAGGAGCTCTTATTCCTGGATTTCTGCATACTTGAAAGTTTCTTATTCCAAAGCAATTCAGCAAGAACCCACATATGTTTAGACAAGCTTTTACTTTCCCATATTGCTTTTCTTGTTTTTCATCTTCCTTCTACATGCCTGCCTGTGTTGCTTGCTTAGGACTTGAAAAAGTGCAACCAATTATGCTCAGCAGGAAGAAGGCACCCTTAGGCATCCTTATCTTAGAGTAATAGTGTTTACATAGCAGGATACTAAGGAACATTTATTCCTTAATAATCCTGTAGGAGTTACACTTGGGGCAGTCATACATCTAGATTTGGTTGGAGATATCCCTCCTTTTTGAGCTGGCAGTGTTGTGTGAGAAGAGTTGGAGGGCTCCAGCCCTTCGTCTAGCATTTCTGGATGTCTGGCAAGTTGTTCTGAGAGCTTTTGGTCATCCGGAACGTGCCAGACCAAGGGGCACTGCGCCTGCGTGGCGTGGGCCATGCAGAGTGTACCAGCCTGTGCTGCACCTTCCATGCTGCCCTTTTTCCTGACCAGGAAATCCCTCTCAGAAATACGGCAACTTGGTGTTTCACACCACATCCTGTTTACTTTCTCTCGTCTTCGTGTCAGAAATTCCAGCGCTAGACAGTGAATAATCCTTCAATCCCTATGTTCGTCCCATTTCATTATGTTCTACCAAGTCTGCCAAGAATAGGATTTCTAGTAAGTTTTTCTTGAATCTGAACATTTGTTCATTTGCTGTGCAAAGAGTGGTTGTAGAAAGCCAACTCCTCAGTACTCTGAACACAACCATGTGTTAACTACCTCCAGTTGCTGGCACTGGTGAGCTGGAGGTTACTGATAGTCAGTGCCACTGGAGAGAGATGCGATTTTCATCTGTTCCCCTCCAAAAAAACTCCCTTTTGTTACTGTTTTTAAGAGAATACAGTTTTTTTTCACCAATTAAAGGGTTTTTTTTGTTTTTTTTTTTAGTTTGGGTGTGTATGCTGTTTTGATCTTGATTAATACTTGTTTTTGTTTAGACATTTGTATGATCATTGTAAAAGCTCAAATCAGTATCTGGGGCATATTCAAGAAATTTGTATAATATAGTGAAGTTTTTCCCATCTCAAAGTAAGTGCCAGGTAGCTATATTTCTACAGTTTTGAACAATGCACGTTTTCCAGTTGAAGCATTCACAAGCAACTGGGATCATCTGGTATTTTCAGCTAAATAGTGACCTGTGACAAATGAAATGATAGCCAGGGTCCCCTTTGCAAGGTTAAAAATGTGAATTTAGACCTGTTTTAGGATGAGGAGAGCACTTGTGAAGAGCTATAAGAGCTAAATTCAAGAGCTATGCTAATTTTCCGTATAAACTTGGGAAATAACACCCTGTGATGCTTCCTTTAATGTAAAGGACTCTTTGCTGCTGTGTTTTATGATGAACTGTGTTGTTAATATGCTAGGTCTTTCCTGGGCACACCTCCTAAATTGGGATAGAAGCGGTGTTAGTCATAGGGATACCTCTTGTTCTGAATCTAAAGGAGCTCGTATGAGCTGCTTAGCCCATAGTGTGTTGTGGGATGTGGAAACACTGTACTGGACATATGGACATGCTGGGAGGCTTAGACCCCATTTAATGGCCTTGAAATTTTGGCTGTAGGGTGACAAGATGTGTGACCTGAGATGTGGGCAGTGAGTAGATGCCCTGATTCTATGCCAGTTCTGTGGCTGTGGGCCCTGAGTCCACTGCTCTTCACAGGGGTACATTTTCACTTCACAAAACCTTGAGAAACTGACTTATTTCAGTACTGAGCTTTGGAGACTCGGTGGTGAGGGCTATAAATTGGAGTGGGTTATTATTTGTGCCTTGGTTTCCCTAGGTTAAAGGACAAGGCATTCTATGGGTAATGGAACTGGAAAGTGCTTCAAGGTTTGGGAATGAAAAGAGCCTACTGACAGCGTAAGATGGCTCTGTCAGTGTACAGCACATATGTATTTGCACTTCTTACTTCTTTTTGTTATGAAAATCTCAACTTCAGCATCATCTTTTCCATATAAATGGAAAATAAAGGGCTTATTAAGAAATGGGATATCCAGTATTCCTGTAGTACCCTAAAGGTAAGACTCAAGCTTGCCACAAAATATGATGCTGTAATAACTGGGGGAGGATGAGGGTTGAAAAGCATTTCAATAGGTAAAATGAATTGTAATTTTATTAAGGCTCTGATGCGGCTAAGCCACATCTTGAGATAACGCGCTGCTGATTTTTATATTTTGAAATAAAATTTTGTTATTAAAAGTAATGGAATCTTTTTGTGTGTATTTCAGCTGTAATAGAGGATTATGCTGTGTGTTCAACCATTAATACTGGAATGATTCCATTAATACTGGCATGATCTTGAGAAGAGTTTCGAATATGCCCCAAGTACACTTTTGACAACAGAATAGCATCACATATCAGAGAAAAAGTATTAGATTTCCATTACTGTCTGTTACTAAAATCTTTTGAAATTGTAAGTAAAACTCTAGGAGAGAAGTATTGCTAATTTAAAAAAATCACAGCTATTCTCTCTATGCTGGGTAAAGCAAAAGTTCTTTCACAGAGAGAAGGTAAGAGAAGAGGATAAATAAATAATGACAAAATAATCCAATGTCTCAAAAGGCAAGAAAATAAGATTGCAGATCTTACAGTGGTGGAAGCTACACAGACCATAATGGTACTCCTGTTTCTGCAGGGGCTGATAGAGTAGAAGCTGTCAGGGAAGATGTATGAATCCCCACAACATTGCTTGGAAAACAAATGTCTTAAAATTATTTCTGACACTGAATTATAACATAAATTGGGAGGCTATGTGTAACAGTGTCTGTTTAGATATGGAGGGTAAATAATACTGTGTTAATAAGAACATCAGAGTTAGGCTTGAATATTCAGAGCAGAAAAGCACTGAAAGCTCCTTTCCAGACCTTGAAATCTTTAAATGAGGATCAGGAGCTCAAAGCTGGCGTTATTGTAGAACAGTTTAATTTTAGTTTCATTTTGTAAGCTGCAAAATTTCTGTTAGAAAGTTGTTTTGGTTAAGTTACAAAGTTTTTTTATCAAAGCCAAGAGAAGCGGTACCAAATTTACCAATTCTGATTTTTAAAAACAATTATTTTGTTAAATGTACTGCATTTCAGCCATAAATAATCTCATAAAGAAAGCTGGTTTAGGTTGTATGCATTAAAAAATAACATAAAGTAGTTTGTCCTGTCCCTCAGTAGTAACTGAAGTTGAAGTTTATAAATAGCTCATTTTTAATCTGAATATTAGTTTTTGCATACATATTTTCAAGACAGAGTTTAACTGATTTTATGAAAACAGAATTATATTGTCTTTGTTGTTAAGAACTCCACAGGTTACTTAATCAGACAAGCCAGCACTTGCACTCAGGTATTGAAGTCCCAGTAAGACTATTTTGGCTTTTCTGAAGCCGTTTTGGGCTTTTCATTTTTAGAACGTTCAAGCATAAGGAGTTCGGACACATTAAGATGGGAATAAAAGGGAGATGGACCTTCTGTGCCATAAAATTTCTTTATTCCCTTAAGATGTGATATATATTCAGGTGAAGAATCACAGGAACAGCATGAATTTTTGCTTATTGAGGCAGCTCCCTGCATGTAATTTTCTACCTCAAAATCTAATTCTTAGAAGCCCCTTATCTCTGCTTCTAGAAAGCGAGGAAGTAATGAGTGTTTCCTCTCGCACGTACCTCCAGGCAATCCTTGGCCCACATTGTGGCAGTCTCAGCCATGCTCTTGGTGGCTCTGCCTTTGAATTTAAGGGGAAAATTAACATTATAGCTTCATTTTTAATGAAAGAGTGGAGGGTGATTGCCTATGGTTTATTAGGATGGGATATATTCTACACTAGATGTGTAGTGTGTAATTGCATTAGAAGGGAGAATGTGCCATAACCAACAAACAGTGGAGCTTGTCGATAAAATGCTTCTCTGCTGTGGTTTACTGACTTACCTCAGTACTGGAGTCTGATTCTATGTTTTCCATCTTTCCAAAAGTCATCTGTCTTGAAGAACAACACTAATAGATAGTTAATAATACTTGAAAATATTGATATCTATTTATTTCTTGTTGTAATTAAAGAACAGGCTAGGCAAATGCTAAAGATGTATGGTGTTCTTAAAAGAATGCATTATGTACCTTGAGCTTTTAATTTTAGAGACTATTTTATTTTGATTTTTCAGTAGTGGACTGTATTTTTCGAGTAACAATTTTTTTTTTCTTTTGTCTCGTGGATACTGCAACTGTTCTGGATCGTTAAATGTTCTTTCTCTTTGTGCAAATATAATGTTAAGGTTTGTCTTGTCTTGTATAATCTAATGAGAGGATCAAGGGAATTAGATGCAGGGAGTAGGCCGGTTTCTTATTTTTCTTGAACCTGCCAACATTTTCAGGCTTCAACCGAAATTTGTGCTTGCAGTGTCTTCCCCCTCCCCCCAGTATGTCTGTGGCTGGGAAATAGAAGTGAAAAATCACATATTAAAAATATTTTGCACTGAAATGGGTTTCTGGGCTGAGAAGGCATTTGTTTTCCACTGGAATTAATTTCTGAAACATTTTCTGTTGTCTTTAAGGGCTTTCTGTGCTTTTAAACTTCCAGAAGTGTGTTGGACAGAAGTGACTTGATGTTACTAATGGTATTGAACTCAAATTTAAGTAGCAACTTTCTTCCTGGGCAACTCCCTCCTCTGCTTCTTAGAGTCATGGCTTTTTTAAAATACAAGAATAAACCCATTTCTGGATTAAAGTTATCTACCTCTAAAATTGCTTTTAAATTTTAATTTTATTCTGAGCTGCAGGTAACCCTTAGATGCTGAATTACATTCTAGTTTGATTGTAGCAAACAGGGAACTCTTGCTGTCACAATGGGCGGCTGAAAGGCCATTTATCCTCCAATTCATCTGTATTAAATTCAAGTAATGTTTTTAAGTAATACTCTTCCATTCCTTCTCCACGAGTTGCTTGAGTAAAGGCAAATTAACAAAGATAAGTATTTAAGCAAAATAATAAATGTTGTATCTCATATTAAAGCAATCCTAACTATGCACTTGTCAGCAGGTAATGCAACCTGGAGCTGCACTTTACATGTCTAAAATCAAATACAGTGGACAAAAAGAGACATAAGCTGCATGTCAGTTTCTATATCTTATATTTAGAATGACATTTTTAACATTTAGAAGTGCATTTGTTGGTTTTATGGCTTTGCTTTTGGTCTCCGAGTGGAATTTGCTATTGCACAGCTAAGGAGCTGGTTGGAGAGAGACTCCTTTGCCAAGTGTCTGAGCTTTGTGATAGAGAGGGAAACTTGAGTGATATTTCCCCTATTTCACGTATATCTCAAGTAAGATAAAAAGCAAAGTGTGGGTTTAAAGGTATTTTCTTGCCAGTGCAAGGCTATCACTGTTCTTTTTAATCTCCTTTATGGTGATTTAATTAGAATGGGGCTGTGCCAAGTCATCTTCTCACAGGAGCTCTTGTTTTCAGTAAGGCAGAACAGGCAGACAAAAATGAGATCAAATTTCCTGGTCTGCCTCAAATCTGATGCCTTCTATGCAGGCTGGGTTGTTGGCTTTTGTTTTTTGGGCTTGGTTGTTTTGGTCTCGGACTTGTCAGCCTGTGCAGGACCCCAGTGCTGGGGCACTGAGTTCCCTTCTCAGGGTGGTAGGAGCACCTCTCGGATCTTGTGGAGTCAGGAGTTTCCTGTGCACCTACTTGTCTTGTAGGTGTCCAGTTTCACTTCGAGCACAGCCTGCACCATTTGAATGCTTTGAAAGTGCACTGGGATTTAATGTGGGGTTTTCTGTAGCAATTTTCCTTTATATGAGAGACAGGAGTTACAAGGGCCGAAGAACAAGGTATTGCACCCAGAAGCATCCTTTGCTCCTAAAGAGTTCTGGTCTGCTTTCCATGTAAGCATTGTGAGTTTCCCCAGTATTTGAATGTCTGCTGTTACTAAACTAAAAATTATCCAAACAACGCCCCCCGCCCCTGCAAAAAAAAAAACAACCCACCAAATGTAAAATAATCAATCAAAAATCTTAAAGATTGCTAAGCTGTGATGAAGATTTACCTAGAAAATAAAGTAGCAAGATGAAAAAATGTACTTAATACTTGGTAAAAGAAGTGCCATTACATGGAAAGGGGACAAAGATACTTATGTAAAGTGGTTTTTTTTTTCGTTTCTGTGTTTTATTCTGTATGGATGCCTCAGAAAACAATGTTATTTGAAGAAAGTAAAAGAAATAAAAATACTTACTTGTATTTTATATTATATCCAGTGTTTATTGCAGCTAAATTTTGTTTCCATGTAAAAATGATACTTTCATCTGAGTCTGAAGTTGCGAAATGCATCCCTCACTTGTGTAAAGCATAAACCTTATAATTGTGTTGGCAAGTGAGGAGGGTGGTGAGTGCAATGGGACTCGATAACCTTTTGCAGATGGAGACCTGAATTTGTATGAAACTATTGGATTGAAGAATGCTTTGAAAATAAATGATCATGAGAATAGCAATGCAAACAGATGTGTGAAGGGTCGATTCCTGACAGAGATAATCTGGGCTAACAAAAAGGAGTTGTAAATCAAGGATAAGGTATTTTACTAATAATGCAAGTGCAATGACTGTAGTTTTCTTCCAGAAATTTTACTGGAGAAGTAAAAATCTTCTATTAGCCCAACTGATGTAGGTGAAAAAAATCAAATTAATACTTGAGTCATTTCATTTCCATTGTCAAATGTATTTTTTGGTTGCATTATTACAGCAATGACAAATAATGATAATTCTTTCCAGGATATCTCTTAAATATTACTCTAAAATTAAATGCATCTTTTCAATGAGAAATACTTCAGGGGGAACTATTTTCCAGATTTGTGTATAAAATTAATATTATTTCCTAGCAGTAATCACTCCATTGTGCAGTTTGCTATGACAGTGGAAGTGGGAAATCATTGTGATAATCAGTGATAAGTGCCAAGTGCTTTTGGAACAGTGCATAACAAAATACCAAGTAATGTGAATGTCTCTGCAGTAACTTATCTGACATTTCAGTACAAGTAAGAACTCGCACACTTGTAGCAAACTTCTAAACAAGAGCACAAAGAGCTTGGTAGCCATAAGGGTATTATTTGCCATGCTGGATGTATTTTTGATATGTGAATTACATGCTGTGTAAGTTCATCTGTTTAAAAGTTAATTTTTTTAAAAAGAAACCCTAAGGCAGTAATCTCTCAGATTGCTGTGCTTGTTTAGGATAAACTTATGTAAACTGAAGGCATATATGCAAGACTTTTTGAGATAAGAATCTACATTCCAGAAACCAGTAATTATACAATAAACAATTAACTGTTCAAATAAATACAGTGTTTCTTATTGAAAGACAGATTCATTTTTGAGGTTGCGGTTGCACTAACTATGAACTGGGAGTTTGTATTAAAAAAAAAAAGCGCCATCGTATACTTTGAGTGTTCTTAAGATGCCCATCATTGCTAGAATTTTGGTGTTCTAGTAATTAACAATGTTTCTGAGTGCTTGAGTCTAGAGGTTATTTTGTATCCCAGTGCTAATTGTACGGCCCTCCTTGTTACAAAGTCTTTGTCCAAGTTTGTTTTACAAGTTACTTTTATCTTCCAGAGCACTCTGCTTCTGGTCTACAGGCTTGTGTGTTAGGCTGCCTTGTGGTATTTGTGTGTACTGTACGTGCCCTTTACAAGAACAGGTGTTAATTGTAGAGGAGTAGGGGGGGGAATGAATCACAATCTTCACCGAACAACCAGAATAAATAGAAATTTAAAATAAAACAAACAAATAATAATTAAAAAACCCCAAACAGGAAAAAAAAAAAAAAAGAAACACAAAAGACCCCGTCACAACAAATTTTTTAATTTCCAAAATTTTCAGGTGGTTAATTAAAGTTCATCCACTTTTTGCTCATCACCTTTTGCTTTTACAATTTAAGAGGAGGAACAAGGCGATATTCCTTGATATACTGTAGTGGTTTTGGGGGTCTCACCTCATCTGGAAGGGTTTTTGCTGTAAAGTGTAGGCCCAGTTGCCTAGAACACCACCATAGCGCCTCCCAGCCTGAAAATACGGAATGGGGAAAGGAAGCTGTGCTGCTGTAGGACTTCATAGTTTGCCTTTAAAACGTGTATGAAAGAGAAGTCAGCACCACATACTTTTCTATAGGTAAATGCTGTAAGTAAACTTGCAAAAAAACCTAAGTATAACCTATTGCTGTTGCAGGAAAGTTTTCACAAGATCAGCATTTGTGTCAGCGAAGATAATTCTTGCCAACAATGTATGCGCTGCCATGCTTCAGCTTAGAAACTTATTTTCTCATGTAATGCTTTTTTATTTATTAAAAAGACCTGAGGAAAGCTTCATGTCTCTGAAGTTCTGTTTGGGGTTTTTTTCCCAGCTACGCAAGTTTGTTCAAAAACCCCAAACCACCTTAACTTTAAAATTTTTCTTATGAAAATACTTGCATTTTAATTGGCTTTATTACTTGCATAATGTTTTATGTGCAGAACACTGTTGCAATTTTTTTTTTTTTTTTTTGGTGTGGGAATAATAGAAAATGTTTAATGCTGTAAATAAAAAAATAGCCTACAGTGTCATGCAATCGTGTCTGCCAATTGTCCATAGCAGTGATGCAAATAGTTAGATTTCAGTCAGCATATAATAGAAATCAGTTGCTGATGCATAGTGTTAAACTGCACAAAGATCTGTCCTCTACAGCATAAGCACAGGGATCTGCTGACTCTGAAGTTAGGTTTGGCAATTCTCTAAATTGCAGTTATTGCTGTGAAAGGTGTTAAAGTGCTAGACAATGAGCACAACTGAGAAAGCAGTAGCTGAGCTTCTTTGTTTTTTCAAAGTATTTTGGTTCATTCTTTAGGCTTATGCTTTAGCCTGGCATGCTGACTATAGAGCATTGCTGAAGTGGAAAATACCTCCCCTGATAGTGCATCTCAGGCAGGAAAGTCCTGCACAGACAGGCTCTTACTGGTTCATGATGTGTGTGGGTCACAATGCTCTAAGAGGCTCATCTGGCTCCCCTCGTCATCTTAATGAAAATGAAGCAAATCCAGCCAAGTTGCCAATTTTTATATTATTTGGTGTCTTCTGTAAAAGTTTCCCATGATGTCATGATTCCTGGCACTGAGAGTTCAATTTTTCTCTTATGCAGAGTGACTGCCCCCTCATCCCAGGGGATGGAAGATAAGGGAAGTCTCCCTTACAGCAGGCAGCAGGAGGGCTGTGGGTTTTGTTGTTTGGATTGTTTTGGCATTTGTTTACACTCAAATTTTGAACTTAAAGCAGTCTCACATGTGCACTGGAGTAAGTAGCAGCTACCTATAAACTTAATGTCTGAAAGGCAAGAAGAGAAGAAGATAAATGGTTACTTGGTCATGCTGGCCTTCATTTTTTTTCCATTTGACAGGTGCTATGGAGAGCTGAGTCTATGGAAGTTTGAAAGCTTGAAAGTTTGGGGATTTTGTTTTGCTTCCCCCTCTGTTTTCTGCTTTTGGAAATCATTAGAGCTTTTGGCAGGTTCCTAAGGTTGCTTGATGTTTAGATTGCATTTATTTATTTTCTGCATTATTGGTTTTGCACAGACCCAGACAATGTATATTTTCAGTTTGCTTCCATTAAGCCTGATTGAAACATCATGTTAATTTAAGTGACTCACTTAAAAATGTTAAATAAAAGCTGTGAATCATTAACTTACATTTAATGCTAGGAGGCCTGAAGATGGATTTGTCACTTGGTAGTGCTTTCACTGTCAATTTTATTAAATTGTACCAAAAGTACCAAAATCTTTTAAAAAACTATTGCTCCCACAGTTTCCTGGTCATTCCAGCCTTTGAATTAAATGAGGTCCTGTAAGTTTTAATGGAACTTAAAATGGTAATGTTAAAGGTGGGCATGTATTCATAGTTATCTGCTTTGCAGACTTTACATCAGTAAATAATTACAAAAAGTATCCAGTGAGTGTTTCTTACAGTTGAACTCTGTCTTTCTGACCTAGTCCTTTATAAACTTTTCTGTGATCAGCTTTGATTTTTGTAAGGTTTTCCCCCACCTTTTGGCTTTTTAGGTTTCATAGTACTTTTTTAATCTGATTGACATTTTTTGTGATATCCTAGCAGAACTACATCTATCTGATCTGGGGCTTGAGTTTTCTAGTGTTTCTGTAACTTTTTGGCTTGTGATTGGAATTTCATAATTGTTCTTTGTTTCTCTATCTGTATGTTTTGTTAATAATGTTTAATTTCTTCCTTAGCTTAAGCTATGGAGGAGGACATTCATCACATTCAGAAACAGATCTTCACAGACAGACATACACAGCTTCTCATCAGCTTCCTGGATACTCAACTACGCAACATCCTGCTGGTAACTGTCCATATCATGAGAATACTGCTTAAATAGCTACAGAGGAAAAAAACCCCAATTATTATGTAATTTAAATTAACGTTAATGAATTTTATAATGAAAGGGAGTTTGTCATGTAAGTGGGGGCAACTGGTATTAGGAAAGCTGAGTATGTAGCAGAAAGTTAACAGTTGTTAGCTTTTATCAAAATGTCGTAAGTAGAAAGGAAAATATAAAGGCAGTTTATGCTTGGTATCTTGTTTTTTGAAAAAGCTGCACTTATTCTTTAAAATACAGCTTTTTGGGATTTGGCCCACGCATAAGGGCCAAACGTTGTGTGCCTCTGAGCCAGCGGCAGAAATGCTGCCAGCTCTCCCAGACTAAAGCAAACAGCAAAACTGATGCGAGCTGGAACATGCTGCTGCTGGTACTTCCATGTGCACACTGAGGCGGTGCTCGGGAAAAGTTAAAATTCATTTAAAATGTAGCAGTGGGTTAGGCTGTGTGACATCTGCAGTGGGATCTGTGTTTGATCCTGATGATATCCTGTCTCCATGTCAGGAGAATATGGGGCTTGACCTCTTCATTTTGCAACCCAGTTTCCAAAGAAAGGTGTTTGAGCTCATGTGCTGACTGGAATCTGTAGTCTCCTGGCCAGGTCCTTGATCAGGATGATGGAGGGTCAGAACTGCAGTCTTGACATAATGTCAGTTACTCACAACTCTGGGTCTCACCAGTGCTTCCCACTGAGCCCCCTGCTATTGAAAGGTCTGAGCAATAGAAAACTCATAAAGGTGTTTGTTGAAACAGGGAATGCAACCAAAACCCCTTTTCATGTACCAGTCCTATAGATATGTCCAAACTTCCATAAGCTGCCCAAAAGGGGAGAAAGTGGATATAGAAAAGTTGAACACATTTCAGGAGGAATTTTGAATATTTAACCAGGTGAAAATAGAACAGTGAATCTTCAGATAAAAGAAGTTTACTGGTGTACCTAAATATTGTTTGAAGCATCATATTTGACATACATTTAATAATAGGTTTTAAAATATATACTGAAGTTCCAATTTACAGTTGTCACACTGCATAACAGTTAAACACAGAAAAATCATTGTACTTTAACAATGCTAATGTTTCATAGGATGGGGGTGTTTTAGTGAATTATGAACATACATCCTTGTTACTTGATTTTGCTTCTTTGAAGTTCATCTGAATTATCTGTTTTGTCTCATTTCCCTCCACTATCATCTAGGTCTTTCAGGAATATTTGATACCAGTATGCACAATGCTGGAGGTAACACTAAGGAAACTTCTTCAGTTATGAATTTTCTCTCTGCTATCGAGTCTCGTACTGCTCAGGCAGTCTCTTCAGGATCTACCCTTTTACCACAATTCAGGACTCCTTCCTGGCAGACAGGTGAAAATTTTCTCTTGAAATAAAATTTTGTCATTGTTATATTGAATGTTTGGGAGGATTTGAAACAAAAATATTCTGACTAACTGAAAAGGCTGCATGTTTTCTACCACTTTTACATCTCAACATTTAAAAATATTAAAATCAGTGAAATTATGTTAGCATAAGATTTATATGAGCAGAACTTCCGGTTGTTTAGAAGGAATTTAGATGCATAGGATATTATTTTGTCTAACGAGTTAAATTTATTCTCCCAGCTTTGTTTGGAACTAGTCTCACTATCACTATAAGCGTGTTCAGGCACACTACGTCTACATCCTAGCAAACCTTTCATTCTCAAACTCTCTTCCCTTATGATAGTTCTTCTGTGATACTAGTACTAAAAGTCTATGGGTAGCTTTGGCCCCTTTGTACATGGAAGTAACGAGCAAGGTGTTCTCAAAAAGAAGGTCTGAGGTGCATGTCGCATAGAAATAAGGGATCTAATTTACAACTGAACAAACGTGCCATCTCTTTTGGCAGACTGACTGCCTTCCATAAACCTCCCCCATCTGTCAAGCCTTCTGTGCAGAGCAGGAAACTGCAGATTTTGAGCTCGCTGTAGACAGTCACACCAAGATAAGTGTTGCTACTGCATCTGTGGGTAGCTTCAAGTTCTGGTTAATCTTACAGAGTGATTGTGCAGCTGTGCGGTGCAGGATCTATTCACTGATCTGACAGAAAATGTTTGAGTGGCTTTTTTCCTTTGGTGGGATGGCTTTCCTCTGTATCAGTAGGCTGATCTGTGTCTCAGTGCAGCTGTATGATTGCTGTTCTGATTTGGGGAGGAGGCACAAGGTAGCAGGAGTGGAACAGTCCTTTTGTTGCCAGTTTGCACTCGTTCTGTTGAGGGTAATGTGCAGCTGCATTCTGTGAAGAGCTACTCAAGAAGTTAAGAATGGAGACTGTGGCTTTTAACTCGCCATTGACCAAAGCAGATATGTGGGAGCACAGATGAAGATGCACAGTGTTAATCTGGCAAACAATCTTAATATAAATCAGGTGTGAGTTTAGAGTTATGATGACCCATACTCACATCAGAATGCCAGCTGGGAAGAAATCTTTATTTCTCTTCGTCCTAGCATTTTCTCCATTGCGGGCTTCCTAACAGTGAATTGTGAAGAATGGGGAGACATGCTGTGAGTCAGGTTTGATGTTGGTACCAGTGATTGAGAGACTTCTCAGTACTCATTACTAAGAACTCATCAGTAAGCCCATTTTTCAATATTACCAGTTCTCTGAGCTATCTGTTGTCCTTTAATACTTTTGCTGCTTTTCTGTAACCCTCGATCCTCCCAAGTGTCTTTTAAGAGCTTTGTCTTCTACAAACTTTTTTGATGAGGGAAAGCAAGAGCTCTTCACTTTGCAAGGTGATCTTTTTTAAGAAGGGTTTCTTACTTTGGGGTTTTCTCCAAACCCCACAACTGCTGACTTTGCGGGAAGAAGAAGAACATTGTGTTTGTTATATTTGTCCTTCCAAGTGTTTCTTTGATCTGTGGGTTGTGTTATCAGTGTTCTGTTTTCTTGGGGTAGTGAGGGTGTGTCTGTGCATGCAACTTAGTTCCTTTGCCATACTTTTTGTCTGCTCCTGAACAAATATTAAAATACAAAACCCAGCAGTTCTGCTGTACTAGTGCTTCTGTGACTGGCTCTTGTCTGGTTTAAGAAGTTGCGGGTGTAGTTGGAAGGGTCTTGGTTTATGGAAGAGAAAGGAAAAATACAGGTTAGATGAGAAATTAACATCTGCAGTTAAAACAGGTTTAAATTCTTCCCCTTCTCTGATGCTTCTGGATGGCCCTATCTTTGTGCTAGCAGTAGGGATCAGTAAAAGAGAACCCAGTTGTACATGATGTTGCAGTTTTTTAGAATTGGGGGGGGAAGTGCATTAAAACACTGTTTATGCTTTCTTACTCAGAAAGACCTCATTGTTGACTAAGGAAAAATACCTTGGTATTCCTTCACCATCACATCTCTTCATATCAGTTCGTCTTGGACTGAAAGGGAGAAACAAAGAATTTATTTCTCAGCTTCACCTGAAACTTCAAAAGCAATTGTATGATTAAGTTGCAATCAGCTTAAGAAGACTTACTGCATTGTAAAGTGAAATATTTTTTTAACTGAAGTACTTGTTTCAAAACAAGCTTTATTTACTGAGAGTTTTTATTTATTCTTAAATGATGCAAAGCTAAAAACTGTTTTAAGTGTGCAGGAGGAACTGAAAAAGGTCAAATCATTCCACTGATTTTAATTTTTTCTGATTTGCATACCCTGCTAAATTTCCCAGTGGAAACTGATTCCTTTACAAGAATTTTAAGCCTCTCTGGGAATAAACTTGCCTTCTTCACTTTTCTTGGTAGACTTTGGAAATAGTACACAAACTTCACCAGTGCCTGCAAGTTACAGGCTGAAAAGCACCGAATGATATGGATCACTGCTCTAAGCCTCAAGGCTTGCAAAGGAATTTCACACTCCTATTTCAGCTGGAGTAGTGTATTCTGTTGAGAAATCTTGTTTAAGCAAGGATGTCATACCAATGGCTGGATGCAAATAAGTAATATACTTTTCAGTTGGATGGTTGCTATTGCACCATGCAGATAATTGCTGTCTCTGGATATTTGGGACTCTCACTTCAGAAAGCGTACAAATCATATTTATTGCTTGTACTGAAAATCAAACTGCTCCTTTAAGAAAATGAATTGCAGAGTGTATAGACCATTAGCTATTTCACTGTATGCTCTGAAATGTTTCCCATAAAGTGAGTTATAAAATTATTGGTGAGGGTAAATCCAGGAGATGGGATTGCTTCTTAAACTATGTATGTATTACAACTGCTGAGGTGTAATTTTGCCTTTTTACTGTTTATTAGAGGTGGCCAGGGCTTTTGATCAGTTTACTCTGACCTTCTTTTTAAACTGAAATAAAAACTGATAAAGAGGTCTTCGATTTCAAAGCAGAATTTATCTTGTACAATTTTGCTATCAACAATTTGGATATTAAGGATATGAGGTCTTCCCTCGGCAATTCACTGAGGGTATAGAGATTGACATTTTTAAAAAACCCTGCACTTCCATTTTGAAAATTACCAACAATAATGCCTCCCTATATATGTTTGGGTTTTTTAAAAGGGTGGTGATTTTAAGGAACATTATATTTGTAAATGTTGTAAGAGCTTGCACTTAAATGACTTATAGAAATGCAGTGTGTTGTAACTTGTAAAGCTCCCTTACGTTCCTTTTCCCTTCTTGTTTTGTTTTTGTTTTTTCCAGGTATGCATTCCTCGACAGCCACAGAACTATTTGTTACTGGAGCTTTGCCAACCTCTGGAACATTTCCACCAACCTCTGCTTTATCAGCATATCAGCATCCCAACACCTTCAGCAGCAGAAACTTTGCTACTACCCCTTCTCTTACTCTTCAAGATGCTACTTTCAGTGCTACATCGAATGGTCTCTTAACTACCCACGATCCTTTATTACAGATTAAAACATCGCAAGGCACTGTTCCAACTGCTTTGACATTTGAGCGCCTGGGCAGCTCTGTTCTGAGTACCAGTGTACCCCCACAGTCATCAACATATCGTTCTGCTCAAGAATCTGCACCCCATCTTTTGCAACCTCAGTTTAGTTTGTTGCCTTCGACCCTTGGAGGAGCTCAGCAGGTGTCTCAGGCCTATAGCACATCTGTCTTCACTGGTTCCACTGCTTCCATGGATAGAGCACTTCAGCGAGAATGTAGTGTTATTAAACACCACCAGCGGCCTTCAAGTACTCAGTCTGTCCAGCCTCAACTGACTGTTTCACAGCATTCCTTACACAGCTATTTAACAAGTACAAGTGGAATTAACTTTCAGGATACATCTAGGCACTCAGCGCTATCCTGCAGTCCAGTTGGAGATGTTACTCAGGTGAGCAATGGAGGACCACAGCAGAAGACTTCTCAAGTCACAGTGGAACTTGCTCAGTCATACACATCTGCAATTCCATCACCTGGTTTTCCGTCTGCTTCCACAGCAAAAGTGAAAAACTGTTCCATGAAGCAGCCTCCGAGGTCAGCAAAGACCCCCAAGCCTCAAAGTGTAGCTCCCACTGTGCAGACACAAAGCTATGCCAAAACTGCACAAAACCAGAGTTCTGTCATTACAGGCCAAGCACAGATCTATTCTACAGCACAGCTCCCCAGCCTCTTGTCGGTCAGTCAATCCCAAAACTATGTTTCATGCCAGGCTCAGAACGTGCCACCTGTCAGCCACTCACAAGATTTCTCATCCAGCAAGGTTGAGAAGCTGCCCTCACTGTATAAAACATTGACTTTTTCTGGGCAATCACAAGCTATTACTTCTGACAGTCAGACTCTAAGTTACTCCTCAGAGGAACAGGTACTGACCTCAGTTCCAAATGAGAACTACTCTGGGCAAATGAGAGAACTTTCTTCAGTCAGCCAAGCTCAGAGCTACTCTTCTAGTCACTCTCAGGGTTTATCTCCAGTTACCCAGTCCCAAGTTAATTTTTCATCTCAATCCCAAGTTTTAGCAGCTGTTAGTCCTTCAGAAAGCTATTCTTCAGGGCAGTCTTTAACATTAACGTCGCCTTCTCTTTCCTTTAATGCCTCTCCTCGGGTACAAACTCTTCCAGCCACGAGTCCTAATCAAAGCTATATTTCTTTACATTCTTCTCAGAACTCTCAGTCACAAGAATCCTCCTCTCCACAGTCTCAAAAGTTTTTGCCGTCTGTCCAATCTCCTTTTGCATCCCCAGCTCATTCCCAGACACTGCAGAACAACAGACCTTCCTCAGAAACAAAGTCCTATGTTAAAAGGAAGTCTGACTCTAACTTGTATGCCTCATCAAAACAGGAGGAGGAATTATCAATGCAGGATATGCAGGCATTACAACAGCAAGCTACTCTTGAATCTTCCACTCAAAGCCTAACTGAGGAGGAGATCAGCGCTCAGGATGCATCCTATAGGGTCTCGAAAGCAAATGACAGATACTCTCAAAGTGTAATCAGAAGCAACTCTCGTCTTGAAGATCAAGTTGTTGGACTTACTCTTCAAGGAACAAAAAAAGATGAAAGAATGGTCAGTTCTGTGGAACAGCTTTCCCAACACATTGGCCATATCACCAGCCTAAGCCACGATATCAAAAAGACAGCTAATTTAATGCGAACAACACAGGTAACTGTGAGTGCTAAGGAACTAAACCAACAGCATTCTCTTATGCATAAGGTACATGAAAGTAAAGCTGCAGAGCAGCAGGGCCAAGTCATTAGCACACCACCGCAGGTTCAGCCTCATGCTTTAAGACATGGTCACCAGCTGTGTTTGCCCAGTGCACAGGTACTGCTGGAGTCAACCTGTGACTTGCAGATTCTTCACCAGTCAATCCTGCAGTCGGGTTTAGGACAAGCAAAGGCATCACCTCAAGTGCAAAGAATACAGAGTCCTCAGCAGGTGACACATCCATTCCTTCAGATGGATGGTCACATTGTTCAAAGTAATGGGGGTCATTCTCAGCAACAGCTTCATAGTCAGAATTCAGAAGTAATGAAAATGGACATTTCTGAGTCTTCAAAACCACTACAGCAGCATTTGGCAGCAAAAGATCATTTTACTCAGACAAATCAACACGATTCAAAAAATCAATTTGTTTCTCTTAGTTCAATATGCTTCCCAGAATCTATACTTCTTAGTGACGAGAGGAATATATTATCCAATGTGGATGACATCTTAGCAGCAACAGCAGCAGCGTGTGGAGTGACACCATCTGACTTTGCCAAATCAGCTTCTAATGAAGAGGAAATCCAAACTGTTGAAAATAGTGAGGAGTCTAAAACACAGTTCCGATCATTGGATTCCAGACATGTGTCTTCTGTTTTCAGTGCCTCACCTACTGTAGTTGGAAAGCCAGCAAGCAGAAATAATATTTCTCTCAATGGAGGCCAAATTACTCTCAATCTTACCCCAGTGTCAACAATACAGACAAAAACTGTGAACCTGGATCAACAGCACATTGAAACTTCTGATCAAAGTGTACCAGCAAGAATGACCTCTCCCACCCTCGGTCCTGGTCAGGAAGAGCAAGAGGCTGTTCGAGTTAAGAAACAATCTAGCATCAGTCACGAATCTGAAGAAGATAATGATGCTTCTGTTGATGGTACACTGAATGCAAGAGACACAGAGTTTGTTTCAAGTGGTAGAAGCCTAAGTGAGGAAAGTGCTGCTTCAGAGAATGATTTTAGTATGGGTGGTGATGATGGTACAGCAGCAGGTAACCAGGCAAAGGTTCCGTTGCAGCCACTCTCTGTGCCCCAAAGTGCAGATGGAGCCATTAATAGAACTGAAGAAGAATGCCAAGATTTAACCCAAGGGAACCTTCAGAAGAAAAAAAGCAAAGGAAAAAGCCAAAACAAAAATGCTGCAGAAGATGACAATGCAATTCAGAAACAGGTAAAAAGAAGTGGACAGTGTAAACGTCAAAACTCAAGAGGAAATGATTCGTGTTTCACATATTCTTCTCCTGTTTCTGAAAGCTGTTATGATACTTACCAACATCAGGAAAGAATGAGGCAAAAAATTAAAGAAGTTGAAGAAAAACAGCCTGAAGTCAAAACAGGATTTATTGCATCTTTTTTAGACTTTCTAAAGTCTGGGCCTAGGCAACAGTTTTCCACTCCAGCTGTACGAATGCCAAATAGGACTAGGAGACCAGTCACACAAATAGTTCGTGCCCCTTGCCTGCAGCCCTCTGCAAAGCCTCAGCCAGCAGCAACAACACCTGTGGCTGCTGAGGTCAGTGGAGAAAGTCCAACCAAAAAAGCTGATGAAGAACTTAAGAAAAATTTAGAAACGTTGCCTTCATTTTCTTCTGATGAAGATGATTCTGTGGGTGGTAACCATGACCTTCAAAAGAGCATCTCTACTGCATTGTCAGCCCTGGATGATACATCTGACAAAAAGATAAAATCAGGTAAAATGGTTACTACAAGTGTATATGTTGAAGGAGATTTTTGTAGCTGATGGGAAAAAAAAGAATAATTTTACCTGTCTTCAGGTAAAGGTTTTGATTTGGTTTCGTTTTGGCCACAATTAAGAGTTTTGTTCAAAAGGTATATTGACTATGAACTGAACTAGTGTTTTCCACAATTAGAAAATATGTAAATAAACTTTTTCATGCTACTTAAGTAGGACTAATTCCAAAAAGTTATTTAACCTGGAGTTGGAATAATGTGTGTGTTCAATTCTGGCTTAGAATACTAAATATGATTTTCATCTGGGAACCTCAACAAAACATCATGTCAGAGGTTCTCAACCTATTTTTAAAAAATCCTAGCAAGAGAATATATTAATAATTGCCGTTCAGCAGGTGATAAGTTCTTGCTAGGTAAACATACGTTTTCTGTGATGATGAAGTTGCACTGAATATGTGTATGAACCAACTTTTGCACTTGTAGACTGCACTGATTTGGCTGGGCTTGTCCAAGGTGGGAGTCATTTGAGCCATATTGATCAGGAGTGTTGTAGGTCCATGTGTGTTGATAGGTTGCTAGCAAAAGAACAAAATCTGGGAAAGATTGGTTTGGGCAGGGAGGGGCAGGCAGCAACCACTGATCACAGTAGTAATTAGTTTTTCACACACTTTGCAGTTTCAGTTGTGTTACATCCATGCTGTACATCCATGTCCAGAGCTTTTAACTGATGCTGCCTTCTTTTGAAGTATTTTCAGAATACAGAATGTTTTTGCCTAGACAGGTCTCTTCAGTAAAGATTTTTTTTTTTCCCTCGGGTAAGCAATTAGAAACTATCCATCCAATCACATAACTGCACTAATTCCAGAGAAATACCTTTGTCTTCCAAAATAATCACAGGGAGAAAATGAAACATTTCTTTAACTCTTCTCAGGATTCAGAACCCATGACCTGTAAGGTGATTCTTAACAAGAGAGAATGAAGTAATGGTTTCCCTTTTTAGATTAAAGGAGAGAGGGAGATTTTTTTCTCTAGGCATAACATGATTTACTGAAAAATACATAGCAAAATTAAATTTAATTTGCAATAATCACACCTAAGATACTGCAAAAATATTGCGGAATATGTGATATGCTAAACAATACTTCATCTTAATTACTATTCTGGTTTTTTCTGTGGATATTTCTATGTAATTATGTTAAGTGCATGCATTTCAAGAAGGCTGCTACAGAGCATGAAGTTCATTCTGGGTCTTTCAGTTGAATATATATTTCAAACAAGAAAGCAGTGACTGCTTTTCTTCACAGAAAGCCAAAATATGGACAGTGAGCCAGCAATATATGGTGTGAGCCTCTCTTTTTTTTTCGTTAATTTTAATAAACCATTTTTGTGTACAACATCCAAAGGAAAGATTTCAATTTTTTTTTTTTTTTTTTGTTGGGTGGGCATTTCCGTAAGTGTTTTATTTGCAGTGATTTCTTTTACAATGTTACTGTATCTTCTTTGTTATCCATAAGGATGTAATAATTATGTCACCAATTTCTAGAATTCACCTTCCTGTTTTGTGACACACAAGACTGTTTGTACAAGATGCTTAATAATGACATCATTCTTTCTTGCTGGTGTTTTGGCGGTTTTCAAGTAATACCCTCTTCTGTCTGCTTTTGAAAATAAGTAGAGACAGACAAATATTAAAACGTAATCTTTTGTTGATAGTATTAAGTAGTGCAAATATGTAAATATACCTGGGAAACTAATAATGGTGTGTATAATTAAAGCTGTCAGAGCTCTCTCTCACTGAAGAAATAGAACATATTTGCAATAGTGTGAGGTGATGTGTCTGGAAGAACACATTTCTCATCTCAGATTAACAATTTTACTGACTGGATTTAATGGATCCTCACTTATTTGGTATATAGCTTTTGTATTGACACATTAATTTGACATTTAAATCATTTGTTTAGAGTCACTTTTGTTAAAATATGCTACATTATCTTTTTTATAATCTTTCAAGTGAAAAAGTCGACAATTAGCAGTGATTGTAGCAAAACTGTAAAGTGGTTATCTTAAGTTTCCTAAGTGATATAATCAATTGTGTTATAGTTACTTTAACTTGATTTCCTTTAAATCAGCAAGTCAGTGTTAAAACTAATATGTGTACAAGACTGTAAAGTAATATCTAAAAAGGATTCTAATTTTTTTCAGGTGGGAAAGAATAATTTTGAAAGGTGGGACTTTTCTTTGGCTCTTTGGAATAAAGGAGGAAAAGAATGTTCTTTTCCCTTCTTTGTTTTGTATCATCAGTTCTCATTGCTCACCTCTGTTAATATTAAAAATCATTAGGCTATTGCCAAAGTTTTAATCTGGAACTTCCAGTTACATTATCACAAGATATAAATGATAAACATCCAAAAGTCACACAGAAAATATTTTCATATTTCGTGTGTATTTCTCTTTCTGTAATCCAATTTAAAAAGACTTAGCAGCAGATAACAATATTCAGTGGTGTAACCTTTACTATTGTATTTGCTTATTGTCACAAAGCACAACAGTATTACCTGGTGATCGTGTCTGTGACTGTCAAATTGTTTTCTAAAGCATTCAGCTTTGTTAATTCCAGATGATAACAGATGCTGCAGTTTAATACAAACAGAGGTATATTTGCTACAGTATTTTGGTTTTGTTTAAGATTTAGTTGTGGTCAAGATACTGCTTCTATTTTAACTCCTAGAACAGGTGTTTTTCCTAGAATAGTTGCTTTTAATGTAAATTGTAACAGAAAAGAAGAAAAATCTACTTCCATATTACATTGCTAATCCTTGATAATTGAACTAAAATTTGGATTTTTTCTTCAGAAACTGAAAAAGTTACAGTTGTTACTGCTGCTGCCACCACCACCACTGCTGTAATAAAGCAGGAATCTCCACAGACAGCTGCTCCTGTAGGCAACGTGCAGGAGAAAATGAATCCAGCTGACCCCTTAAAAGTAGCTCAACAGGATGCTGTGACTTCAGAACAACTGGCAAAAATACAGGAGACTGTTGCAATAGAAGGATGTACTGATGAGGAGAATATGGACAGTGAAGGAGAGGGAATGTACAGAGAACGTGATGAATTTGTAGTGAAGATTGAAGATATAGAGACACTAAAGGTAATCTGAATATTTGCTGGCGGGGGGAAACACATCACAAAAACCCCTGCATATGAATTCATGCTCAAGAAACTACCAGAAGAGGAAAGGCTGCAGATTAGTTTTCTCTTTCTATTCTAATATTCCCTGATTGCTGCCAAAATGCCTTAAAGGTGTCTTTCTAGTGCAGATTACAAACATATTTCGAATGTACTTGACCCATTTTAAGCTACACACATAATAAAGTAAGTCTGTGTGCTGGTAACCTCTGTTAGAACTTGGAATTACCTATTTTAATATTAAAAAGCATAAATTTTTCATAGGCAGTTGACTACTTTTTAAAGATAGGAGTAGACTTTCAAGTGTAACTTTGCAAAAGAATTTCAATGGAATTGGCTTTCGGTTTTTTGTAAGAAGTTCTGCTTGATATTTCAACAAGAAATGTCTTCCATAAACAACCAGTGCAACACTTCACGAATTTCCTTGTTGTCTTTGATATTTTGTTTTGGTTTGGTGTTGTTGCTTCACCATTTTAATTCTTCTGCATGTTTACCTTTCCTTTTGTGGCTATCATAGCCAGCAATATTCTTACTGTTAGAAAATTTCTAATATTTTTGATTACTTGTCTATGTGTTCATTCTCTCAAGCTGCAGTTTTGAATTAATTAATGTAGCTTTGTCACATAAGACAAGTGTAATCAGTTTGAAATATTCCCTTGTCACTTGCAAGATGGATTAAGGTATGTTAGGAGATATTTTGAATTTTAAGTTTGTTAGTTGAAGAATCGTGAAAAAGTAATCATTATTCGACTACATTTTCCAAAAAGGGTTTATTTGAGTTAGTAGTTTGTTTGTAAGATCTATAGAGAATTCTCATTAAAGCTGATAATTACAAACTTGCCTTGATGCAAACAGGACTTAATAACTATGGTTTTGGAATTTTAAATGACTTATTTAAATTTTATCCTTGGGTAATTTCCTCAAAAAATGTGATGCACAAACATATTTCTGGAAGAAAAATAAGCCCTGTTTTTAGCAAATAATTTTATATTCTTCCAGGTTGCTTTGCAGACAGGAAAAGAGCCTCCAGCTATCTGGAAAGTACAGAAGGCTTTATTGCAAAAGTTTGTTCCCGAAGTGCGTGACGGACACAGAGAGTTTGCTGCTACTAACAGTGTGAGTCTTAAAAATTCCTTGGGAAGCCTCATGGGAGATGGTTTCCTTAATGGAAGTCTAGGAAACTAAATAGAATGTGATTCTGGCATACATTCTTAGCAATCATCCTAGTGGGGGGGAACCCTCCGACTCAAACTCTCCCTAAATACATCCATGGGCTGATTTTTTGCTGTCCAGCACAGGTTCGTTGGTATCATTTCGGCTGCGTAAAGGAACAAGTTATTTTCCTAACCAGAATAAAGTCAGTGGAAACAGGCTTGTGAACCAACTGCTTTCTGCAATAGGAGTGATACAGAGAGGATACAATTTTAGCAGGCAGCCTTTTGCCAGGCTTTTGGGATAACACATGTGGAGAATAAAATAAAGGGAGAAAAAGAAGCCCAGAGTATCTCCTCTTACCTTATTATCTTCAGTTTTAATTATTATCTGGAAATCTGATAAAGAATTTTTCTGAAATTATAAATGCTGTAGAGAGGCTTATTGTTGTATTTAAACAAGGATTTTAAACTAGCTTTTTTCTTTAGTATTGAAATTTTTACTTGTTAACCTGACAAATTTTGCTTAACAGAAACACTTGTGGTTTGGGGTTTCTTTTCTTTTAGTATCTTGGGTACTTTGGGGACGCAAAAACAAAATACAAACGAGTGTATGTGAAGTTTGTTGAAAATGCAAACAAAAAGGAATATGTCAGAGTATGCTCAAAAAAACCAAGAATCAAGCCTGTCCAGTCAGCAAGGTATTTTCTTTCAATTTCTTTTCCATTTTGCCATATTGTTTTTGTATTAAGAACACGCCTATTGAAATAAACAGGCGTTATAACTTTGAAGTGTGATAATTGTGCTTTAATATGGAAACTGAGAACTGTCTGGTTTGCTTTAAGAAATTAAATATAAATTAGTGCCTTGTCTTCCCTACTCTATTCTGTTCCATAATCAGTTATTTTGGAGGTATTGGGGCTCTACATGCTATTCCGATGTCATCCTTTGCCATACAAGCCTGCTAGTGTAGTGATTTTAATTTTCTGTGTATTGTTTTCTCGTATCCTGTGGACTCTGCTAGGTAGGTCATTTTTTCTGGACTGCTTTAATGACCATTCTGTCCCAGTATACTAGAAGTACTGTGCTTTCTTGACCATCCTGGAAAGTTAATTTAAAGACAGATGTTCATTACAGTGCTCTTTATACAGGAAAACACTGGAGTTTTAAGTCTAGTTTGCTCTCAAAGAAAGCAGTGCCATCAGATAATCAATATTATGAAATAATCCTGATCTACTTAAAAGTACCTAGGATTTTGATGCTCCTTTTCTCTTGGGCTATGGAAGATTCTTCCAGCACCTGTTCTTTCAGTGCTCTGAAGCAACCCCCGCTCTAACAAAACGTGATTAGCTTGTTATGGATATGCTGTTCTCTCAACACTGCTTTTGGCTTTTCTTTCAGTTTGTACTGCGTGTTGTATTTCTGGAGAAATCAGTCAGATCCCACCTCTGTCTGTGTTTCACTGAGCTGCATTAAGCAAGGTCTTTCAGCTTCCTCGTTTGGGGCAGACTTTCCATTCCTCTCATCCATTTTGGTTTGAAATCTTCATTTCTGACTGATGTCTAGAATTATTCTCAGTATTCCGGAAGATACTGACAGTGTTTCTGCTGTACATGCCACTGCTTTCCCATCTTGCCAAAACTCTTTTCTAGCACTTCCCAGGATTGTGTTTCCTGCCTTGCTGTCAAAACTGTAGTGTGTTATTAGTCCTAAAGTACAGAATTTTGTATTTCTGGTATTAACATTCCTGTTTGTTTTCCTGGTTTGAGTGGTGGGAAGAGAAAGGAGTTATCTGGTCAAGTATTATATCAAAAATATCATAGTATGTATAGTGTGTATGATCTAATTCCCAGTTACAGGTAACAGTAAAATAAGTGTATATAATCAGTGGGGAGTATATTCTGGTTAAATAAGATTATAGGTGTTTTATTACTGCCAAAACTTGTGTGGTAATTATTTTCATAAAAATTTTCTTCATAATATTGCAGGACTATTCATTGCAAACCTAGTAATAGCAACATCAAACCCCCTGATCCACCAACACCAAAACCAACAGCAACAAAAGTCTCTTCTGTGAAACCCAAAGCTAAACAGCCAAAGGTAAAGGCTGAACCACCACCAAAGAAAAGGAAAAAGTGGAAAGAAGAATTTTCATCTTCTCAGTCTGATTCTTCACCTGAGGCCCAGAGTGAAGAAGATGGTGAGTGAGATACGATTGCTGGCACCTAGGCCCATTTGAACTCAACTGAGAAGAGTGTTATAAAATTATGTTGTTTGATCTTGCACATTTTTCTGTACAAGCCTCAGAAAGAAAATACAAAATCCAACAGTGCCATGCAAAATGAGTTTCTTAAAACTTTTTACTTTCTGTTGGTGTATTTGCAAATGTGTACAATCAAAGTTATTTCAAATGTAGTTTATCTACATAAATACGTGTTCTACTACTTGCTGTCTGTGATGGGTACAACTGTAGGAGGAGAAGCTGATTTGATTTTTGAATACACCTTAAGAATGAGATTCTTCGTTAATTTTCCATTGCAACTCCATATCATGTCTAAAATAACATTCCTGTAATGTTTGCCTGCATGCTGATGTGGGCAGAATTCAGATGCTGCTGTTGTTTTTTTCAAAATCCAAGGAGAAAAAGCAGTCAACTTTTTGGCTGGTTCCTTGCTTGTCTGAATGCCAGCTGTTCAAATGTAGCCTGCTGAGCAGATTTGCTGTTAAGACATTTATAGAACATTGAGATTCAATGTTTGCAGAAATTCTCCAGAAGAGAAAGAGATTTCTCAAGTTTATAGGGGTTACCTGCGGTAGCAGATTTACAGTGCATTTTGCAGGGTTCTTTTTGTTTATTTCCTGTATGTGTGAAGCAAAGCTGTGTATTACTCATACTTTATTATTGCTGCATTTCTAAAGCATCTTGGTGACTTTTAAATATAGATAAACTATCATTGGTGTGCTGGAACACTGCCTCTGTGAGGACAGCACCTTTAAAATATTTTTCAAGCAAATCTGCCCAAGTAACACTGTCCAGATTTAAAACCTCAAGTAATCTGGTGATTACAGTCATCCCTGAGAAAGTTTTACAGCCTTGCTGGCTGAATCACTGCAAAACCCTGGTGTCAGACATGGAACTATAAAAAGCTCCAGAATGCTTACTAGTACTGATGACTAGTCCACGTGCATGTTAAAATTGCTGTCTATGAAAAAATAACAGCTTCCACAGAGTAAGCACAGGTATGCCTACATTGCTTCACTGATAAAATTTTTTTTTGCTGTTTTTTTTGTGGGTTGAAAAATTAGGTGTGATTGACTTCAGTGGTGTGCAGGCTCCTAAGTGACATTAGTACTCTGAAATTCTTTTTCCTGTTGGATGACTTCAAATTTTGTAATTTTGGGAGGTACTTGCATTGACTTGAAACCTGTACTTGGGGCGCTTTGCGTGACTGAAGTTATTAATTATCCTTTTTCTCTAAACTTTCATCTACAATAATAGAATTTTTTAAAAATTCCTTGAAATATAATCTAAATTTTTAACTAAATCTAGTTTAAAAGTTGAACCATTTGTATTATATTTGGTGTCTGCCCCTGCTTTTGACGTGTAAGTAGTTTATTGCAATTGACTGCATTGAGTTTTAATCTCTTGGGGTACCAGTAGGGGTCACTTGTGTTTTAAGAGAGAAACCTTCAGTTTTGAAAAACACAAATATTTGTAGGATATTGAAGGAAAAAATCCTTCTATCCTGTTTACTTTTCAGAGGTTGTGCCTCCAGCTCCACTTGTTACTCGCTTTTTGAATACAAGAGCTATGAAAGAGACTTTCAAGAGCTACATGGAGTTGCTTGTTAGCATTGCCTTGGATCCAGACACAATGCAAGCCTTGGAAAAGAGCAATGGTACAGTACGTTTAACACCTGTGTGTTCTTACTAGATTTTAAGGTTATTAATCAGTAAAGCAAGTAGTTTTTAAAAAAACCCACATACCTAACAAAATTCTAGTTACATAACCTCATGTGAATAATCTACACGTGTTATTTGTGTATATATATATTTTTGCATTCTCTTTGAATAATCAAAGTAATTTGGAAATACTGTTTTATCTGCTTTGCTGCATTAGAATTTTGCTGTGAAAGTCAGAATAGAGCTCTTTGTTCCTACAGTTACTATACTTCAAATCTCAGCAAACATTTATTTAAAATTACAGTTTCAAGTATGTTTGCTTTCTTATGAAGAAATAGGCTTATAACTATAAGTAGTTATGATTCCTCCTACTATTACAAATTCAGCTTTTTAAACTCTGAAATCTTAAAATCCAGATCAAAGAAAATTATATTAATGCACACTTTTACTTTGAAGACAAAATATTTGGATTTGTTTACCCTAGTAGACTCCAGGGTACAAGTTGAAACTCGTATTTATCAAAATTTAGGAAAACACTCACTTACAAAGATAATGGTACCAAAAGAGAAATCGTTTCATGTATTATTTAGTTGCAAATTGTTGTTTTGTACTATTTTCTGATTGCCTGTGTTTAATAAGAATCTTTTCTAGGCTCTCCTCTCCTGCCTCTCCTGATTTGTTCTGAGTGTGCATTAGTGCACACTTACCTCAAGGTTTCAGACCCATGCATTATGTCAGTAGTCCCACTAAAATCAAAGTAATTGACTTTATAAGTAAAAGGCTTCATACTGAGCTGTAAATTTTCACTCCTGGCCACATGCCTATGTTCAGCTGTATATTGTGCAGTTCACAGTGGTTTATCAGATAACTTTTATCAGTAAGCACTTTCCTCGATTATTTTTTTTTTTATATATAAATGCCAGCAGGACCATTTCTTGTAAAATGGAATAACAAATGTCAAAACCACATACTTGTCTTCATAAAACTGCCAGCTGTATTGCACAGAAGAGGATTATCTAGGAAATGGTGTAAAATTGTCTCTAAAATTTATGCTCTGTATTGCTCGATCTTAATTTTTCCTTGCAGCAAAAGAAAGTCAGAGAAGGAGCAGGATTGCAGTCAGCAATTAAACTTCATACAATCTAGACCAGCTTAGTGGGCTGATAAAAAAAAAAAAAATTTTTTCCCTCACATTTCAAATTTGATTATGTGCCAATTGCTTTTTTTTTTACTTTCCTCGTTGTATATTAATGTCTTAAAGTATAGACTGAATATGAATCTCATTATTGTGTGTCTCTCAATAATCAACTGCTGGGGGTTTTTAATGTGTCTTTTAGATGAGCTACTTTTGCCTCACATGAGAAAAATTGATGGTATGCTGAATGACAATAGGAAAAGGCTGCTTTCCAAATTGCGCTTGGATCATGCTTTCAAGGTATTCTCTTTCAAATTCTAGGCTTTTAAAAGTGATGTTTTAAGTAAATCACTGAATGCGTACCATGCAGGCACAGCTTAAAATCCAGAAGGCACATTTGTAACAGAAGTGAATATGGATTTGAAAGAGATGCTATAAATTTAGTGCTTGTATGTGGCATTTGGAGAACATTTTGTGATGGAGGAGTTTATACTGCAAAGGTAAAGTTCTAGTTTTACTCCCCATGCTTTCTGGTTCATTCTCAAGCATTTTTTTCCTTTAAGCTTTTCAAGTTTGCCAAAAGAAAATCTGTTTCCTGTCCTTCTAGAGCTTTTGGTTAAGTGATTGTATTGCTTAAAAATAAACTTTTACATGAAATAGCTATGCTGTGGAGCAGATGTCTGAACCTCTTTTAAGTAGAGAACATGAGCAGAGGAGTTTAAAACCAGGACAGAGGGACGCAAGAACAACTCATTCGTGTGCTCTTTCATGTATCTTCAGCATGGAAGGTTGAGAAAAGTGTGGATAACAAGCCCATATTACAGCAGCTTTGACGTGGTAATAAAAAAACAGGTCTGGATGTGGACAGGGAAGAGAGAAGCCATACCATCTCAGTAGAGAGAAGGTAAACAGGAGGATAATCACTGTGCTTCCTACTGTTCCCACCCACCCTCCAAGCAACAATGCAGAGTTTGCAAGTGCAGGAAGGTTATTTTCTCTCGTGGAGTCATTTAGGTTAGAAAAGATCAATTCCAACCATTAACCCAGAACTGTCAAGTCCTCCACAAAACCCTGTCCCTAAGTGCCACATCTGCTGCACGTGTTTCAGAGACCTCCAGGGATGGTGACTTCACCACTTCCCTGGGCACCCTCTTGCAGTACTTCATAACCCTTCTGGTGAAGAAATTTTTCCTAATATCTACTCTAAACCTCCCCTAGCACACCATAAGGCCGTTTTCTCTTGTCCTACTGCTTGGGAATAAGACAGTCTATAATCAGACTGATTATTTGTTCTTGTAACAGTTTTGAGGCCAACAACAGTAAAGCAGGCCTGGCTACGAACACCATCAGCCCAAACTTGTTCTTTTGCCACTCTTTCCCTGTCCCCTTATGCCCACAGTACAGAGACACTTGGAGAATTAGTACTGTCTTTGTAGGGCTGTGATCTTGTTTTTGAGAACTAGGTGAGGAGGGAGATAATAACAGACTTGAAAGTTCTGCCCTTTTCCATCCTGAAATCATTTTCCCCATTCCATTTCTGGTAAGCCTTGTGGGACATAAAGTGGCCTTGTTTCAGGGAGGAGACCACCATCAACCGGTGAAACAGCTGTAATTCACAGTATTCTTGAAGTTTATTAGTGTTAGTTATGCTGTTTTCCCAACAGCTGAACAATTTCTACGTGCTTGAACACAATTTCTTGTGGCTTCCTCCTTACAGTAAAAAGGCCTGGGGAGGGCTGTGTAATTTCAAATGCACAGAGCCTCAGAGAGGTAGCATGTGTTAACCCCCATTTCTGTTTTTCTGTTGTGGTAAGAATTTTGTGTTAACAGTTATTAATATAGATACCTCGTTTTGACTTGTCTGTGCAGAGAAGATAGGCCAGTTAAGGGCAGATACAAATTCGTAGAATTCTAGTTACATTCACAGTACACAAAAAGTGAGACGTAGCCACATTTGATTTTTTGCAGTTTAAGGGGAAAAAGCTGTAGGTTTCTGAAGCGTCTGTGGGGAGCCTGTATGAGACAGTCGGACGGAGATGAGAGATCTCTGAAGATGGTCTTAGAGCATGGGGTTTATTGTGAGAGGGCGTGGGTATGAAGGACCTGCTAGGGGCTGCTAGATGCAGCCCGAAGCAGGTCAGAGCAAAAGACGGAGAGAGGAGAAGAGGAGTGGAAGAGGCAGAGCAGAATAGAATAGGATACAGGATCGAATACAGAATACAGAATGAGTGCTGTGGTTGCCGATTACAATACAATAAATCATCTTCTGTGCTGAATATTCTAATTTCTATTAACCAATCCAGAACATGCTACAAATCCTACTACATTAACATATAGCCCATAAGAATCATCGCATTATCATATGGCGTTATATTTTAAACCCTAAAAACTACCTTTTGGACCCTCTGTCACATTAACAGGGTCTGTTCCGACCCTTGGACTTGTCAGCAAACCGAGGGCTTTGTTTCATCAAAGGGGGATTTCTTTCAGTCGGCCATACCATTGTTTTCCAGTTGTTCAGTAACTGGAGTTTGGTATCTCAAAGCTTGTCTTCATTTCAATCTCGCTTGTAGTTTCCATATTGTCAGCATCTTTTGCTATGTGATCATATTTATAAGTCTTTCCTATTTCATCTTCCCCAACAAAAGCTACTATAATTTTCTGTAATACCAACATGTAATTCCAGCTGCTAATGAAGTTGGAGTCCATAGTGAATACAATAGCTTTGCTGTGTGTTTACTTAGAAGCAGATTGTGTATCATATCTCTAACGTTACCTTGAGATTGTATTCCTTCATAGGAATGAGGGGCTTGGAACACAAGACCTATGAGGAACGATTGAGGGAGCTGGGGTTGTTTAGCCTGGAGAAAAGGAGACTCAGAGGTGACCTTGTCACTCTACAACTACCTAAAAGGCGGCTGTAGTCAGGTGGGAGTTGGTCTCTTTCTCCAGGCAGCAGCTGACAGAATGAGACGACACAGTCTTAGGCTGCACCAAGGGAAATTTAGGCTGGATGTTAGGACAAAGTTTTTCAAGGAAAGAGTGGTGCAGTATTGGAACTGTCTGCCCAGGGAGTTGGTGGAGTCACCATCCCTGGATGTGTTCAAAAAAAGACTGGATGTGGCACTCAGTGCCATGGTTTAGTTGAGGTGGTGTTAGGGCATGGGTTGGACTCGGTGATCTTGAAGGTCTCTTCCATCCTGGTGATTCTGTGATCTGCAAGACTTTAATGGAGTTAATGGATATAAGGAAGGGATCGTCTTGTGATGTCATCTGCAAGATAGAAAACCTTTTATGTTTTTCTTCTGGTGTGACAGTGCCAACTTGTGCCATCCTTGGGTGAAGTATTTTGGATAAAAATGAAATGCCTATTTCTCATCATAAGTGTTTGCGTTGCTTAGGAAAATGTGTGATACTCTCTAAGATACAGGAGGTTTCTGTTCCACCTTTACTCAAATAACTAGGTCAGATATTAAAGCTGAATGAGGCACTGAAGGAATTAGTAAGTGAAAAGTATTATTTGTCATTAACTGGTATCATTCAGTTTGAATGTTTTTACTGTTGTGCATTGATAAGCATGGATGAATTTAATATTGTTTTTCCACTGGATACAGTTAATGTGGAATATGTTAGCACTGTATCACAAACCAAAGCAGATTGAAGTTAGCAGTCAGTGTTTGGTAGGTTTGCCTGTAACATTTTTTATAGTTCTGACATTTATTGCATCCTTTGGGTAATAGTTTTTATAAACAAAATTATAAAATATTATTGTTGCTGTGTTTGGAGCTCAGTAAGTGAAGCATCTCAGCTGAATTGTGTAAACTTTGTTTGAAAATAATTATCACAATTTTGTGTCTTGTGCTCGCAAAGATGCAGAAATCACCAGTATTTACTTCTTCATTCCAATTCACATTTGTCTGGTTTAGGACAGTGGTGTGGCCATGGAACTGTTCTGGTTCTTAGGAATTCTCCAGAGGAGCCAGAAGTGGCCAGAGCCTCTTGACACTCCAAATCAACCTTGAGGAAGGTTATTGTAGTGGATAGCAAAACCAAATAATTCAAACCTGTTTAAGTTGTTCCACTTTGAAAGTATTGCAAGGAAGACTGGATATGGACAGGTTGCCTGGTCAAGGTTACTGCTACCACTGTGCAGGAGATTTAATAGCTGTTTACGGAGAGGTTTGTTTAATAAAGTAAAAAATGGCTGATATAGATAAAGAGCTAATAAATTATTGACAGGGGAGGTTGTTGTAGGTGGGTACTGTTTGTTAAAAAAAATACAAAAATGGAGTTAGTTTCATATTTTAACCCAATAGTCCCAAGTAAGGTCCTTAAGCTGCAGCATTGATTCATTTCTCCATAAGTGTATTTTTCTGCCTCGTACTGGAGTGTAATACAAAGATGCATGTTTATTTGACTTGAAACATTTTTTTCAGGGCCTGATTATGTAGCACCGTAGCAGGACTGTTTCAAAGTAGCTGCTAACATAATGCTGTATTTGTACAACAAAGTTGTATTCGAATTTACTCATGCAAATGATGTAGAACTGAAGCTGCCAGAAATGCAGTTCACTGTCATGAGTTAAAATGTCTTAAACTTTTGCTTTTTTGAACCAGCCTTCTACTTCACTGTGCATAAGCTTTTCTACCTTACAGATCTGATGAAATGCAATTAGTTTGTAATTTGCAAAATCTGGGACAAAAGCTATGAAGATATTTAGGCATCCAATCCCTGCGTGCCTGACTATGCATGAAATACTTAGAGATCTTCAAGTAACTTGGCCTTAGAGATTCCTGGGTAGAAATGGAGTGGAAAGCATTTTAGAAGATAAAAATTGCCCTGTAGAGCTTTCTTCCCCCCTCTCTTTCTAGTGAGAGAATCACAGATGTTATTCTGACGTACAGTGAAAGGATCTGCTGGTCTTGAAAAATGACAGTAGTCAAGAACAGGTGGTCATGCTTTCCAAACCAGATTTGGTTGTATGATCTGATAAAGACACTTTATCAGGTCTTGGTGGAAGAATAAAATTTTTCCTAATAAGCTGCATGCTAAACGTTTCAAAGAAAAATGGCCAATTTATCATCAATGTGGCTGTTCTTGTTTTTTTTTATAATACTTTGTCTTTATATGCTCTGTTAAAGAACGCTTTGGAAAACTTTCCTGAACTGACAGTGATCACTCGGGATTCCAAGACAAAGTGCGGAGGGACGTCTGTGTCTAAGATCAAAATGAATGGGAAAGCTTACAACAAGAAAACGCTGAGGGCTTCTAAATCAACCACTAAATCAGCACAGGTGAGCGTTCACAGAGTTTGTTACTGCCACCATCTGACTTGTGCTGTGATAACAGCATTAATGTAAAACACTGCTTCATGTATTAGGTGGTTTGGTTGGTTTATCAAAATAAAAGTCTTTGAGGGAGGTGCGTTTTCTGTAACAAGGGAATGTTAAAACCCAACATTTAAAGGAGTACACTAAATCATTATTATAACTCATATGTGAAACAGTTTGTCAGCCTCCTGGGCTGTTGCTGGAGAAGCAACATTTTGCCTTCACCATTGCTGCTGTAGGTCATGCTAATAACAGTTTCTTACACTTGCTGCAAAGTAAATGATACAATGACTTCTTGATCAAAAAAAAAAATAATGATAATACTGTAAAATCTGAGATCAGATAACACTTCTTAAAAATTGAGTCCTATCTTTTTCCGTTCCTCATTTCAATGGCAGAAGGAAGCTGTGTATCGTAAATTAAAAAAAAATAAATTAAAAGCAATGTGGTAAAAATGTGAGAAGCACACATTGTTTATTTCCATAGTATTCCTGGGGAACATTCTAACTAGATTTGGCTTGCTTAGTCTTATCTCCCTGCAGTAAATAGTGGGTTGACAAATAACCTGTACATATAGCTCACACATATTTCTTGCCAAAGTAACCTAATTTTTAGATAACTACAGATCAGCCTTCTCAAGCACAAAGTCTGTGTCTGTTGCAGTGATAGCCATCAATCTGGTAGAATAATGGTTAAGCTTTGGTAGTTCTTGCAATACTTCTTGAGAAGGGGATGTCTTACCCATTGTGGGCTTGCAGTACTTTCAGGTTGACTGAAAGCATTCTCACACCTTATTTTGATAAAACAACATGGAAAGTGGAGATAGGAGATAATTATGATATAATGTGAATTACAGTTTGCCAGATATGTCAGAATAATGATTTGAATGAAGTACTCAATTTCTGAATTGTTAAAAATAATTGTTTGCAGAAGAAAACGTCTGTAATATCTCTTGGTAAATAACATGAACTTTCCTAAAATAATTGTTCTTTTTGCAGGAGTTTACAGTAGATCCAGAAAAAATACAGTTGTATTCTTTGTATCACTCACTCCATCATTACAAATATCACATATATCTAACATGTAAAGAAGAGGTAAGTATTGTTCTCATTTTTTGCATTCATTGAGGGAATTGAGTCCAACTTGAGAGACTGTTCTCTCCTTCTTGGTAAATGAGTATGAATTGAGGCCTCCTATTTTAATTAATTCTTTATGGCAAACAAAAGGCTACAGTGACCACGTAGGTTGTCTGTAATGGGAACTGCTGTTTAGAACATTCAGATGTGAGGCTTGCGAGGTTTGTGGGATTCCCTGAAGTGTTCTTCACTGTTATACAAAATAAACAAAACAAATGTTATCAGTGTATTCAACTCCTTGGATCTAAAAGCTTGTTTTTTGTCTTAGAACGCCACACCTTTATTTCTTCTGCAAATCCTTGGTGGAAATATTTCAGGTAGCAGAAATACAAGGGTTGAGATCTGGCTTGGTTGTTAAGAAATGCATTTTGGGGGACATTACCCATGTTTTCAAAACTTAAAGGTTTTCTGGCAAAGAAAGTTCATATTTAACTGCAGACTAAAAGTGAAAATTCTCCAATTCTGGCAGCCTAACATGTGTGTGTGCATCTCTGTCTCCCCCTCCTTCTCTTTTTTAAATAGATTTCTTCTGTTCAGAAGACGAGTGCAGACCTAGGCCAGGAAGAGATTGTGCAGCTGTGCATGAAAAACATAAAATGGGTGGAGGATCTTTTTGAAAAGTTTGGTGAACTTTTGAATCGTGTCCAGCAGAAATGCTCCTAACGAAAATGTATCCCAAATCCCACATTTTTCTACGGCACTAACCTGATGGAACAGAAAGCTCGGAGAGAGGCTCTGACTTCTTTTACAATGCCAGACTGCATTCTTGTTCGTAGCCATTTTTATTTCTCTTTATGGAACTTTGTGCCTTGGCTCGTGCTAAGGAAAAGTGATGCTGCCAAGGAAATCAGTCCTTTGGAGATGGAACTAAACATAAACCTAACCACATTTTTAACCTGAAGAGTCATTTTCTATTTTGTAAACTATTGGATAACTTAGTTTTATTTTCAGAAATGTTTTTGACAAGTGATAAAGCATGCACTACATATACTTTTTTTCTTTTTAATTGCTCAACAGATAACAACACTTAAAATACTACAGATTTTTCCATCCCTGACTAAGTGAGAGAAAAGTCAGCATTGTGGGGCGAACTAATTTTTACATGTCTGGCCACCAAATTTAGAGTTTTGTACATTTTGTGAACAGAGCCTGAGTGACATCAGTTTCTGCATTCATATATTGCCATCATAAAATCCAGAAATTTCATTATGCTTTATGGACTCCTTTTACTATTGTCATGTTCGGGAGACTGAACATGGAGTTGGTGCAATCCTATGACTGCTTTTGTGTCAAATTATATTGTAATGAAAGACAATGACCTTAACTATTTTCCCTGTTTTGAAGAAAAAAATATTTTCCTTTATACTGTGTTTTTTTTCTTTTGGAAAAAAAAAATTCAATTGTACATTTTATCTCACTAATAGTTGTATTTTTCACAGAGGAAATATTGTGGTTAAAATTGTTACATGTATCTTTGTAATACACTTTCCATTGTTTTCAGTAAATCCTATTCATTTATATGTTGATTTTATATTGTAAACTATATATCTCGAGGTAACCCTTTTGTTTATACAGGTTTGCTTCAGTGTTAACCAGAATAATGCATAATGCATACTAGACTAGTTTTGCTTTAAGTGTAGTTGTGTTAGACACTGCAATTATTTTCTGATATGTGAAAATAAATTTCTTACTAAACTAGCACTTGATTAACTGAGAGTTTAAATGAAGAGCTACTACACTTTATATTGGTCAACAAAGATTGTTGATTGAATAGACTATATGCAGTGTTAAACACAGCTTACATAATTGTTTGTAGAACTGGCAGTTGCAGAGCTGTTCTCTTTTTGGTGCCTTCCAAGTCTTCAGACATCTTTGTAGCTTTTCTCCCCCTCCACGTTGTTAACAGTTAGTTGTGCCACTAGTCACACTCAGACAATGAATGTAATGGGCTCTAATCAGGAGAACATTTTCTTTAAATTTGCCAATAGAATGCCTTATTGAGTCATTCAGAATGGAGATGTACTCTACTGGCGTCCTAAAAAAAAACGTTATGTTGGTCTTTTTCAGATAATGTAGGAAAAAACTTCATTCCTTTATTCTTTTACTGCCACTTAGTGCCTTAATTGCAGCCAAGAGAGCAGGGTTCACTATTCATTGGCCAAACGAAATAATGTTCATTGCCATGTGACCTTTTCCCCATGTTTTGATCCTATTTCGTTGTTAAATATTCATTAGACCGTAGGACTATAAAGAGTTTAATGAATAGATGTGAAAATGAAATTATTTGATCTCGAGTAAGCAAATAGAGGTTTGAATATTAAAGTATGTACAGAATTTTAGCTGATTAGATTTAGAACCTTGTAGGATGTTTACCGTATTTCCAAAGCTTTTCATCCTTAAAAAGCAATAATTCTCCTTTACAATTTGTCTGCAGACTACGATGAACAGAAATGGGTATGTGCCCTTGCCTTTTTTTAAAGCCTCTTGCTCGTGGTTTGCTTTACAAAGGGAGGTCACTGTCGTGTTAATGACACATTGTGCTACTGCTGTGTCTGCAATTATCAAGGAGAGCGAGGTGGGTTTGGGTTTAGGCAGAATGTGCAGATTCTTAGAGCAATCATGGAGCTAATTAATTCCCGGAGTGGAAAGAAGGGTAGCCGTGGGGGTAAGGAATTTCTATAGTTTCAGTCCTGCTGGGTCTGTCAGGAGCTCGAGTTTATAGGGTGAAACCAAACAGCAGAGTTACCAGCCTTGGCAGCAATCAGATAAAATGATTTTAATGTAAATGTACACCCTGGAGGTACGGTAGAAACGTGCCTGGTACGCTCTTCGATCCCAAGTGGGCATTCCCAAGTTCACTCAGTGCCTTCCCTTATTGGGATGGTTGGCACTGGGTGTAGATTCGTGAGAGGGAGTTACTTGCTCAGGCAGAGTTCTGTAGTCACATCATTACAGTGATGAGCACAGCACCGTTTGGACATTCCTAGTCTGTAGTTTTTAAAATTTTTAGGATACAGACTGAGGGAACAATTGAATTGGCTCCTTGATGGTGTAGTGAAGAGCTTGTCAGACTTTGTATCTCTCACACCCCTTCCTAATATGACTATGAAGCAACGAGTTGAGAGAGTTCTCTGTGCTTTCTAAAAGATTACCACTACTGTGTACTTACTCTAGATTTCTGAATCTAGAAGAAGCTTTAGAACACTGCTTTCAGTCCTTTGAAGCTGAAAAAAATGAGAGGCTTTTGGAGTAGCTTGTCCCTATTTAAAAAGAAAGTAATTTTAGCAAGAACCATTAAAAAAAAAAAAAAAAGGGGGTGGGGGAGCCAGGATGCTCTGCACTGTCATAGAAAGTGACCTGGCTTATTTTTGGCTGTTTTGTTCCCAAGGCCTGTTAAACAAGCACTGTGCCTGTAGAAGACAGGAAAAACTTGTCTTGAATAAAAGTAACTGCCCCAGACTATTGAAGATTAATATAATGGAGCTTCCATCTTTGTCTTGGGGTGCAAAAATGGTGGCTGGATTGTTAATTTACCAAATTAGAATAAGTAAGAACATGGAACTCTTGAGTCTGTTGAAGGGTCGTAAAGCAAAGCGAAGCTTTGTTAGTAGGACTGAAGAGGTTTTTTTATACTGAAGCAAACTTAAAGAAAAAGTCAATGTACAAATTACTTTTTTTGCACAAATACTTTGTTTTGTTGCATTTTAGATGATGAAGTCTGCACCCACACCTCAAATGTTTTCCCCTTGGAGTAACAGTGAGGTCTTCATCCCTTAACATCTGGCAGTGGAAATTGAGCACTGATTTGACTGCAAGAGAAGATGCACTAGGAAGGAACAAAGCCCTCCTTAGACTATGAATTAGCAAAACAGGAATTAAACAAATTGCATAATCAGTTATTTGGCTTTTAATTCCACTATTCTTTTCTTTAGTGTGGCATCCCAATTTATACTGGGTTTGGTTTTATTTAAATACAGCATTTCCCTTAAAGGCAGGTTTGCTTTGAGATGTTACTTCCAAAGTTTTGCTAGCAAAAAATCGGGGACAAAATTGGATTGAGAAATTGTTTCTGAAAACAGCTAAGGACTTTAGGGTCTTTGAGGTTCTGTGACATATATTGTATTCATATATTGTCAAAATGAAATACTACTTTTTAAAAAGTCAGATCTTACAGGCTGTCTTCCAAGTAAGTGATTTCCATAGGAAATATATTTTAAATATTATTTAAGTATTTACTACTATTTAAAACAATTTTAAAGCAGAAAAGCTAATACTATGGTCACAAAATGTCAGTGTGTCATCAACCATTTCTTATTTCGTTGCCAGCACTTGACATTTGGTCTCTCTTACCCTATTACAAACGTGTGCATTTCACAGTGCACATTCTGCCATATTTTATTATTTAAGCTAATATTAACATGTCATTGGTAATAAATGCATGTTTTTCTGCATATCTGTTCTACATATGGCAAAAATGAAGCTAGGGCTAATTAAGAGACACTTTATGCATTCTTAGTCCAGATTTTCAGGTGGTCCATAATACAATGTATGGAAATGTGAAAAAGGACAGTTTTGTACCATTCATGATGTTATTAACTAAACCCATTAAAGTGAAAACACTTTTTAAACAAAAACCATATAATGCTTAGTCATTTGTTATTAAAATATTAAGTCTCGAAAAGTTAAGATTGTTGGAAACAAATTGGCAATTTAGACTACATTTTCTGCTTGCAACATGAAGTTCTAGAGTTGGGGG
>VWZT01011147.1:285323-301789 GCA_013397055.1 Pachycephala philippinensis
TGCCGCCCCCCTCGGCCTGAAGCCCCTCTCGGCCTGCCGCCCGTCTCAGCATGCCGCCCCTCTCGGCCTGGACCCCGCCCCAGCCTGTCGCCTCCCTGCCCTGCGCTCGCCGTGCCCTGCCCGCCGTGGTCCCGCAGACACATTGGTATTCCAGCCCGGCAATGGAAGCATGGCGCTCCCGAACAATGCGCCCTTTGTCGCCTCAAACGGTCCGGCACCCAGAAGCTTCTGTCCTGGGAGCCTGTTTATTGTTCCGGTCTCTTTAAAAATGCCAGGGTGGAATCCTTACAGATTTCACTTCCCCGTAAAATTCCAGAGCTGCCCTTCAGGAGTAAATAGTGCTCTTGCCCAGGCCAGGGACACTCTGGAGCAGCCCCTCCATGGTGGAACAGGTGGTGTGGTTGCTATGGCTTCAACGTTGCCAGATGGCATCAGTGTATCCCAGAGAGCCTAGGCCGTCCTCTTTTAAAAATTAAAATGTAGATGGGAAATGGGACTGAGCAGAGTGAATTTGTGAATAACCCGATCTGCATCCTAAGGGAGAGTGTCTGTCCTCTCCAGCCCGTGGAGCTCACCCCCGAGCAATCCTCGTGCTCTGAGCTACAAATGGCAGAACCTGTTAGTCAGTAATAAGGGAGATTCACTGTGGCAGCTCTGTAATCTGCCTTCAGATCTGTCCAGCTCGTCAAACAGCCCATTGCAATCTGATATGGTGTGAATAGCTGTTCGCTTTCTTAAATTTGAGATTACCAGAGAAGAGAGTCTTCCAATTTTTATAAGTCCCTTTCATTATTAAAAGCCTTTACACTGGCCTTTGTATTGTCAGGCAATGAAGTAGAGCAGATTTGATAATGCCATGATAATTTGATAATTGTAGCAATTCCTGTAAAAGAAGCTGTGGATTTTCCTTTCCATGAGTACCTCTGTGTGACAGTGAACCATATGCTGAACTTTAATTTGTCTCGACATTTGTGAATGGAATGGAGCAACATTTTAAGGGTTACTCTCTATAATGTTCTCCTTTCATCAGCTTCACCACTGAAGTGAATACAGGCATTGTTGATATTTAAGTGGGAAAAAAACAGAAGTGTAACTGTTCTAAATAACTGGAATATTTTTCTGAATTTTTATGGTAATTATTAATTGCTATGCTTTTTCAGAAACAGACATAAAGATTGGGTTCAACAGATCCTGATGATAATGGCAAAAAAAAATTACGTATATATACATTTAAGCTGTGTTGATATACACTTAATCTTTAAAGCTTATTGTTATGGCAAGACATTTGAAGTCTAAAGAATAAAGTTTGGTATAGAAGAGAGAGCCTTCTGACGTGTTTGAGATGCAAGAGAGGCATTTGAAATGCAGAGTTCTATGTTAACCTTCCGAAAAAGTGGGATCTGAATTCCTTTGAAAATAAGAAATTGGATGGTATTGTTCTGCAAAAATCCCTCTTTATTTCCCAGTCAGTTTTCAGTGACAAGTCAATACCGATTTTGGCATTAAAAATTTGAGTCATAACTGGAACACTGAACAATTCTGGGTTTTAGAACAGCTTATGTTCCAGCTTTGGTGTCCTTCCAGTTTTTTTAAAAGTTATGAAATTAAAACTTTTTCCTGTGTTGCTTTCAAGAACACATAACATTTCCCAGCCACTTAACCAAGCATTGATCTGTTGTAGGTAAAACAGCAGCACCCCACATTTTCTATTAAGACGCCTCCATCTCTTTTGGACAACACAGCCCCCAACTTTTGTCTTTTCAATAGTGATCCTGAAATACTTAATCACACACTCATGTTTTTACTTTGTAAAGTCTTATATCCAGTTATATCTCCTTCATTTGTGCCCAGAATATCTGGAAATTACAGGTGCTCTCACTTCCACATCCTGGTTGGCTGCCCGGATTCCAGGTTCATTATGGGAAAAGCTAGACAGCATTTTGCATGCAGATGTGTATCATTCCTCACTTCGTGAGCTGCGAGTTTCCATTTTGCCTTCTCTCCCTCCATGATCAGACAACACCTGAATGTGGGTCTTTATTCTTTATCATCATCTTTATCCTTGAGCAAACACTTAACTGACATGAAGTTAATCAGCAGATGTGCCTGAAATTGTGGCTGTTGAATTTAAATACTCTTTCTGCTTTATTACTCTAATTAAACCCTACAGGTCTTACATGAGACTCATAAATTCCTGAAAACTAAAGTTTTTAAGTTCTTCAAAACATAACCACTCTCTTGGTCGTTTTGTAGGCTGGTAGGAAGGAGTATTTCTAGATGACCTTGAAATAAATGAAAATAGATTTTTATTTTGCTGTTCCTTGCTATAGAAGTTCTTTATAACAGTTGCAAAGAATCTGACACGACTGTACAAACTAGGACTTGGTTGCAAATTTGTTAAAAATATGTTGGTCTTAAATGATTTTTATGAATAAATTATGTTAATTTTGTGTTTGTAACTGGCATTCTCTTGTGCATCCTGTGTTCAGCTTTATGGAGGTTAATTAGGGTAACACGCTGTGGAAGGGGAAACCAGATACAGCGAGTTGTACTTTCATCCTGAGATCGTTCCACCACAGTCTGAGGAATTCCCCCAGCCAAGGCCATCCTGGCTGCATGAGGTTGCACTACTTTAAGTGACTGTATAAAAGTGTAAACAAATGATTATATTGTCAATAATTATGTATATATTAATAATTACATAAAAGTCTATCTATCTGTGCTTTAGGAAAGCATTTTATAATTATGTTATTGTAAGAAATACCAAAAGATAGAGTTTCTCAAAATCCTTTGATACCAGATACTGTTTGACCACAGCTGTCTGACCAGCCAGTACCTGCCATCTGCCCCTGTCAGAACTGGGGTGTCAGGGCTGTGGTCACTGGGGGAAAACATGAAGGCAAAAGACAGAAATCTAGGGTAGACTGCTGATGTCCTGGTAATAAAATAAAAAATAAAAACCTTACAAACTTCTCGATGAACAGTCACAGTGGTTTGCTCTGTTCCCTGCAAGCAGTGTTTTGACAAATCATTCTCCGATGTAAGGTGCAATTTTCTCAACTGATTGTTGCACCTCCTATTTGAAAATGATTGTGGGTTTAAATTTTCTCAGGATTAGGTGAACCACTGCAGGATGATTGACTGCATCACTTTATTTCAACAACTGTGCAAAAGTAAATGATTTTTGAAAATGAAAATGAACTCTGGCATTTACTGGTTTGCAGTTACATTTTGGCAATGCATCAAAAAGTCTAGCATCGAACTGCTACAAAAGCAGGGAATAATAAAATAGTGCATCATGGAAATCCCCACTGACCTATGCATTATATGTTACTTTATTGGGTTCTTATTGGCACCTGTGAGTCAGGACTACTTTTTTTTCAGTCATCTTCCCTTCTTTCCCCAAGAAATAAATCTCTGTTAGGCGCTTCCTATTGTTGAGGAAACAAGATGAACTTTCATTTTCATAGGCTGGCATTTTGCTGCAGCTTGAATAGGTTCCTTTTTCTCTGTGCCCAGACTTAAGGTTTCCTTATCTGAAAAACTTCACTAAAACTTCCACTTTTAGAACTCCCTTTATTAAATACTGTACTGCTCAGGCAATGAAACATGAAGAAATGTGTGTCTGCCACAAGTCTGTGATCCCTAGTTGCCTGTAGTAATTTTTCAGAGCTTCAAATGAAGTGTATTGTCTATTTATTTGCATACAATGAACAAACTTGCAGTGCCCTACCTGTAAGCGTGACAAATGAGGATAAAAGAAGGATGCCCTGAGCTTCAGTGGATAGCAAACATCCTACATTTACACCTGCTAGCTCAGAATTTGACGTAGAACAGGCTAAAGTTCAATAATCTGATGACTCAAAGTGAATTTTTGCATCACTTTTCACATTGTATTATTTGTTCTTTAATGGGCATTACATACTTCCGAGTCTGTGTATCATGGAGATCAACTTGGCTTTGTCTGTTCCTGTGGAAATCAGTCCAAAAACTGTGAATGATTTTATGTTGTTCTAATACACTTCCATTGAGTAAGAATATCAAAATATTTTATACTTAGAAAATTATACTTAGTAGAAAATTATGTTGGATCTCTCAGGAGTTTGCTGCAGGTAGTAGAAAAAACACTTATTAGTCTGAAAATGAATTTATTATTTCATTTCCTTGCAATGAGAAATGCCAGCTGCTATAATAAACAGCTCATAGAAGACATCACAGGGAAACTTCAACCACATGTGGTGTTCAAGACGTGTGTCCCGCAATGACAGCCAAGGACAGGGTTCAGGTGTTCAGCCATGGCGATGTACAAGGCCTGTGCTCAGGTTAACCCACAGAAACAGATCTGACCAGTCTGGGGTTTTAAACGACACGGTAAATAAGGGCAGAAATAAAGAGAATTAGTTAAGAGAGACATGAAGCTCCCAGAGTGGGTCCAGCTGAGGGCAATGAGGATGATTGGGGGACTGGAGAACCTCTGTTACAAGGAAAGGCTGCGGGAGCTGGGCCTGTTCAGCCTCGAAAAGAGAACAGAGAGGGGATCTCATCCATGTGTATAAATATCTAAAGCCAAGCGAATGGAGCCAGGCCCTTCTCATTCATGCCAAGCAATGGCAAGAATGGGCTGAAACTGATCCACAGGAAGTTCCACCTAAACTTGAGGAAGAACTTCTTCATTGTCCAGTGACTGAGCACTGGAACAGGCTGCCCAGAGAGGCTGTGGAGTCACCTCACTGAGATATTCCAGAACCATCCGGGAACAATCCTGTGCCACGTGCTCTGGGATGGCCCTGCTTGAACAGGGAGGCTGGGCCAGGTGTCCCACTGTGGTCCTGACCCACCTGGGATTCTGTGAAATCTCTTGCCTGTGTTTCAGAGCACAGTTCCCCATCCAGGACCAGTGGTGCTCTCACACCAGGGCCATGACATCGAGTAGCATCAGCTCTGTGCAACATTTCCCCCTTTCCCACAGCAGCCACTTCCTATGGATCCTGCCAGTCTCATCTGAAATACTGTGTCCAGTTCTGGGCTCCTCAGTACAAAAAAGACATGGAGCTACTGGAGAGGGTCCAGTGGAGGGTCACAAAGATGGTGAGGGGTCTGGAGGATCTCTTCTAAGAGGACAGACTGCAGAAGCTGAGCTTGTTTAGTCTGGAGAAGGGAAGACTGAGGGGATCTCATCAATGCGCGTAAACATCTCAAAGGCAGGTGCCGAGGGGATGGTGTCAGGCTCTTTTCGGTGGTGCCCAGCGACAGGATGAGGAGCAATGGCCATAAAATAAAACATGAGAAGTTCCACCTGGATATGAGAAAGAACTTTCCAGTGAAGGTAGCAGCGCACTGGAACAAACATTCCAAGCCCACCCGAACGCATTCCTGCGTCACCTGCTCCGGGTGACCTCGGCAAGGGGATTGGACTGCATAATCTCTAGATATCCCTTCTATCCCTGACGATTGCTCCGTGATCACTCACGGAAACGAAGCCGCTCTAGCAGCAGCTCGGGCAGTGCCTGGGCCATCGCCGCCCTTTCTGCCTCGGGCCCGGGCACCTCCCACGGGCGTGGGCGCGGCGGCTCCGCCCCCGCGGGCTCCTTGTGCCGCGGGCTCGCCGGGCGCGGCAGATGCGTGGAGCTGGTGCTGGCCATGGCCACGGTGCGGGAGAAGGCGGCCGCTCTGAGCCTCAGCACGGTCTGCAGCCCTGCCGCCAGGCCGCCGGGTACGGTCGGGCACCGGTACCGGGGGGAGCGGGACGGGGGCCGGCGGCTGGCGGGAGTGGGATTTGGAGTGGGAACGGGAATGGGAGCGGGACGAGCGGGCTGCCCGACGGACGGGACGGCTCTGCCCGCTGCAGGATGGGTGTCTCCCGCGGCGGCAGCTCCGCTCGGCGCCTTTCCCGGCTCCGCCGAGATTCAAAAGTTGGCCGCGCTCCGGCGCCGGGAGTCGCTTCCGCCCGGGGGCCCCGTCCCGGCTGCGCGCCCGCTCCGCCGCCCGGGATCGGCAGCGCCGGGGAAAGCGCGGGGCCCGTGCCGTGGCCGCGGAGCTGCGGGCGGGCTGGGTGCCGGGGAGGTGCGGGCGCTTCCGTGTCCCCAGCGCGGGTTAAGAGCAGGTGCCTCTGTAGCGCAGCGTAAGCGGTGAATGGACGCTCGCTGGGAACTGGTTTTGCCCTTCTTTTTTCCCTATCTTGAGCACCTTAACTTTGTGGGAACTTGTAGTCTTATTGCCACACTTAATACCGCTTCTGTCAGAGAAGATCTGAAGGCTCTGTGTGTGTAAGGAAGAAGTGTTAAAGCCGTGAGTAGTAGTTAAAGCATTGCAGGTTGTACGTGTAGGTATTTATTCTAGCGACAGAAACCAGCGTTGTTGTATGACTGGTGGTGTCGGGTTTAGGGGTTGTTTCCTCCCAAAGAGCAGAGTTGGCTATTGGAGTGTAGGGCTGGAAGCGAATTCTGCGTTCGTAGTGTTTGTTCTGCCTTCCTGAAGGTGTCATCAGGTTAAAGTATCAGCAATTGTGTACCTTGTCTGTCTTGTACTTTTAAAGCTTCGGAAACTGGAGGTTCTGGGAGATTTCTACCTTGGCTGATTCAGTGATGTATGTTAAAAAGCTGGGGTTTTTTTGGTTTGGTTTTTTGGGTTTTTTTTGTTTGTTTTTTTTTTTTTTTTTTTTTTTGTGTGTGTTTTTTGTTTTGGTGGTTTTTGTTTGGTTGTTTTTTTGGTTTTTTTTTTCCCTGATATGAATCTTTTCAGAAACATAACTGTTGCTGTCCTTCTTAAGTGTTGGAGTGTTCAAATGGCATTGTGTTCCTTGCTTTCTCTCTCTCTTCCCAGTCTTTACTGCCCGCCTACCCTTCCTTTTCCCCTTGCTAATTTGCCAATTTTTGGGCTTTCTGGTAGCTGGGGATCAGGTGGAAACTGCTGCCCCAAATTGGAATTCTCTAACTAAAGCCACTTCAGACTAAACAGAAAAGAAAAAAACACCTCCTGCATCTCTGTGGAAAATGCTCATGGTAATATGTTCCAGAAGGAGTTGCGTGTTGTTGTTTTTTTCAAACACTGCATTGCACTGTTAATTCATTTGGTTTGAGGTCTGTCACAATCCCAGATGGCTTTCTGTAGGATTGCTGCCAACTCCTCCTTCCATATTTTGTCCTTCAGCTTTTGATTTCTCTCTTCTTCCTCTGCTTTCACTCTTAGTAAATTATTCATCTGACTTACTGAAAAACATATTCTAATTCTAGCCTCTCTGGTGGCTGCAGCTCTCCCCAGTTATGTGCCACCTGAAAACGCTGTGTATTTTTAAGTCCTTGTGGAGGCTGAGTGTAGCGTCAGGTCAAACTGTTGGCTGCTGGCATTTTATTCTAATCAGACTGGTAAATGAGTAATAGTTCAGTGGTTTCACTGGGGGAGGGAAGACGGATGGGCTCAAGGAAGTGGTGTTGGGTGCACAAAGCTGAGATCTCTGCTGGAGCCAAGGTGGCACGGGGCTGTCTGCTGGGATAAGTATTGAGTGGGTGGTTTCTCAAGAGAATCCATGGACTTGTTAGTGGTGTGCTAAGCACTGGTGTCAGGTAGCTTGTGTGTAAGCACAGCCTTGTAGGAAACAAAGTTCTGATGTCTCTTCATCCCTGCTTCCCTCTTCCCTGCCCAGCTGTGTTGCTGTTAGTGTTAGTGGAGGAACGGGGGAGTTAGGAGTACATACAGCTTGTTTGTGGTTGTGGGACCTGTGTGCTTGTGGCAGTGGTTCTGCAAGGGTAACCATTAGGTGACTGAGGGGCACACAAAAGGACACTGTCGAAGTGAGAGGCTGAGAAAACAGGAACTCCTGGTTGCAAAGCTTTAGGCTGGTGTAGCGAGAGGAATCACCAAAGAGAGGGAGGGAGACAGTGGTACAGAGCAGACAGACTTGCTAAGGAAGTAACATAGTGTTAATGCCCGAGCAACCCAAGCCAAAGTGGAAGCCTCAAAGATTTTTAAATCCTTACGAGATTCATGAAAGCAAGAAGCCAGGAAGGGGCTGATCTCTGTGACTGCAGCATGAATTCAGTCTTTGTCTCTGTTCTCAGGCTTTAGCTTGGCGCAGAAGCCGTTTGGAGCGACATTCGTCTGGAGCAGCATTATCAGCGCTCTTCAAACTCAAGTGGAAGTGAAAAAGCGCCGCCAGAACCTGAAGTGTTACCATGACTGTTTCATTGGTTCGGATGCAGTGGATGTTGTTTTTGCCCATCTTCTGCAGAACAAGTATTTTGGGGACGTGGATATTTCCCGGGCTAAGGTGGTGCGCGTGTGCCAAGCGCTGATGGATTGCAAAGTGTTTGAGGCTGTCTCGACGAGGGTCTTCGGGAAAGACAAGCGCTCTGTGTTTGAAGACAGCAGCAGCAGCCTCTACAGATTCACAAATGCCTCGAACCAGCCAGAGCTTGAGAAAGATTACCAGCAGTGCACCCCACAGAGGTTAGTACATGGAGGTGAAGAGAGGACATTTTTTACAAGAGGGAAATATTATGTGTTCTGGGGGAGAGAAAACTTTTACATTTACAGGGTAAAAATAGACACCACATAGATGTTTGTGGGTGTGGGACAGGTAGGAAAGAGCAATTTGAAGAGAGTAAATCACTCAGCCTACATGGTTACTTGTTTTCTCTGTCTGTTATCACATCACCTTGGGGGAAGGAGGTGAGAGGGTGGAAATTAAGTGCATTTACATACTGATCTAAATCAATATAACCAACTGGAATTTAGGTGCATCAAACAGGCTAATGCAACAGGGCAATCTTTCGTCGCTGCACATCTAGGTCTGGCATAAACCAGTAATCCATGCAACTTCTAAGGAAAAATGGTTTTCTCCTTTCATCATCTTTGCTTCACTCTGCTTCAAATTTAGCTCTTTTTTTAGCTGTTTCTGTATGCATGTATGGCTTGTTCCCAGGCAGGGTAGCAGGCTGTTCTGCTGTTCTGCTATTGCACACCATCTTAGAACCAAAGGGAAGTGCAATGGTGAGGTTTAGTTTCCCTGTTTCTTTAGGAGTGAGCAAAGAAAACCTGGGTACTAACTAAACCCTCACAACGCAGAACATGTAGATGCCACTTTGCCAAGTAACTTCCCTTAAACGGTTTTTGTTGAGTGTTCATCTCTTCACCTACCTGACACATTCTTACAAGAAGCTACATGGATTTGTTTAATGCAGTAGTTTTAGCAATGTGCACTTTTGAAAATCGTAAATAGTATTGACCCAAAACAGAAATGCCCTATTCAATTGGCATGTTCATGTGAGTAGCAAGTGTGAACTTGAGTACATCAACCCTGATGAAAAAAGTAGAGGAACAGAGACTAAAAATATTTCCTTTGTCCTGCTTCTCCTCTGTCTCCCACTAGGTCGTTCTGTCCTAAAGCAAACTGTCCCAAGGCTTTATTTTAAAAGAGAATTCATGAGAAATTAAAACCACTTTAATTATGTGTAGTATTTAAAAATATTTTCATCACAAGAGCTGTTAAAGTAATACTTACAATATATTGAACAACCAGTCATTAAACAGGATTATTCCTGTTTTATTAGTGTAGAATAAGGTGTTTTTCTTCTGGGCAAGGCACAGATCCATCAGGCTACATTTCTTCATTTAGTGAAAGGAACAGATTTATTGATACATGCAGCTTGTTACATCCATGTCAAAGATAGTGGACATCAAAGAGATTTTGCAGTGCCCTAAAACAAAGAATCTGTGGGAATTGAAATTATACAGCCATGCTTGGAGGGACAGTAATTTTGTGGCTGGAGTAATTCTGTTACTTGCAAATAATTTTTGAAGGTATCATACATTTTCTTGGGTGACTTGGACAGAGGAAGTGTCAGGCAGGGGAGAGGAGGGGAAAGATTATGTAAATATCTATATAGGAGAAAATTTTTAATCTTGGGACAGTTACCTAAATCTGTATGTTGCATGATACATATATATATATATGGTTTTTTATATATATATAGATGTGGTTTTATATATATATATATAAACTGGTTTTAATCTCAGATCTGAGAAGAGTGTGTTGTTCCACTCTACTCCATTCAAACCAGAAAGCTTGGAGGATCTTTGGGAAAACCTGAGTCTAAAGCCTGCAAACAGCCCTCAAGTAAACATCTCGGATAGCTTGTCCCGTCGAGGTAAGCCAAATAATGCCACAGTCGTTTGTGGGAGAAGGAAGGTACATCTGTAGGACTGGGAAGACTTATGCCCCTTAGGCTGGAGACGGAGGCAAACTGGTGCTCACTGTATTTTGGTTTGAACACCAGGTCATGAAAAGGCAAATTATATTTGTTGCAGGCTTGCCTTTTGTCTTTTTATTTCATCAGACAAGAGGCATTATCTCTTGAATGAAATATATCAGCATTGAATTTTGGGGAGAAGAAAACCCAATGTATAGAGCTTGATTTGAGTTAGAATTATTGATAATATTCAGTTACCTGCACTACTTGTGTGCCTGTTTTAGTCAGGGCAAATAGTCGGCTGTTAGCTGTAAGTGAATTGTGTATCTGCACATCCAGCAGATACACAATTTCAATATTGTGTGAAACTATTCTTGACAATTCGTGTCTTGTCTTTCAGACCAAACTATGATTTAATGTGTATTTTCCTTTGGTTAAAAGTGCTAATGCATCCTAGAAACTGTGTTTTCAGCATACAGAAATATTCAAGGAAGCTGTGATAAGGAGAGTGTCACTGTTGCACTTTTTTTTCCATCGCTTATCTAGAACAAAGATTGTTTGCAAATTAGAGCACAAAGAGTGTAAGGCACTTCAGACTTATCCAAAAAGCAGTTCTCCCACACTTGTAGTTAACTAAACAAATGGGTAATTCTTGCCTTTTGTGATGATAAAAGGCACTTCAAGCTGATAAGAGCCACATGCTTTGCTACTGCAAGTATCTATTTTGGTAAAATTACTCTGTTAGATTAGGCCTGATGGGAGGAAGGGGAGTTATCTTTCTTGTGATCAGTTTTTGCACATGCTGAGTCTCCATGTGCTTTGTGTATCCACCCTTCCCAGTTATTAATGAAGTGTGGCAAGAACAAACAATTGCTCGCCTGCTGCAGCTGGTCGACCTCCCTCTCCTGGAGTCTCTGCTTGAGCACCAGGAGATCCGACCTCAGGCTCCACAGCCCAGGAAGGCAACTGGATATGTCATCACAAGTAACTACCTGGACAGAGAGATTCTCAAGGCTTTCAGTGACTCACAGTAAGTAATCATTGCTCCCCTCTGCAGCTCTAAAAACTTTCTGCATTCAAGGGAGTGTAAAGCAGTTTGTCTTTGGGGAGAAATGGCTTAGTCTCAGTCCTGCAGAAAGCATGTGAGTAGGCACTTCTTTCCCTGTTGGACTTGAGTGGAATAACTGGAAAATAACAATTGCTTAGTGAGAATTTCTGCTGAACACTGGGATGGTTTTTGAATGCAATGACAGTAGTTGATGGTATTCAGAGGAGAAATTCCTTGCTGCATTGAGGGAAGAATAGAGGTTTTATAATCATCATGAAAGTTTTTCCCAGAGATGTCACTTCTGAGGAACTAGTTAGTTCCTCCTACTGTATTAAAAGAGCTAAGAATGCTGAGCTTGAAACTGTGCATAGAGTTAAAAACATTCTCTGAAAAACTTGTACCAGTCTGAATCAGATCAAGGTTCATGTTTCTGTTTATCTAGCGATAATTGTGTCCTTATCTAACAATAGAGGACACAATTGACTTTGGGTTTTACTGCTTGTGACTGTTTACTTGTGGGTTACTAATTTTTCATCTTGATAAAATACATAACAAAGAGGTTTATGACTGTGATCTCCCTGAGTGTGTCAGGTGAAGTGTCTTGTGTGTGTGAATTTCTAATGGGTTTAAGTGCCTACACACGCAGTTTTCACTGTGATGGAGGAACCAGTCTACCTGCTTTCTGTGGAAAGCATTGCAGCCAGCTCTGAAGGGCATCCACAATTAAAAGCTGCAAACCTAAACCCCTCTGTCTTCCAGGACAGACGAGTGGCTCTCGGCAGCAATCGATTGCTTGGAATATCTTCCCGATCATATGGTGGTAGATATTAGCAGGAACCTGCCTGATCAGCCGCACAAAGCAGACACCTGGAAACTGCTGCTGTTTGACAACATTGGTAGATACTACAGCCAGAAAAAGGAGCCGCTGTTAAGCCATGCATCTGAAATTCATTTAGGAATTGCAGAACTCTTAGGTAAGTAAAATAGAGCCGTGTTCCAATGCTTATGTGAGATATGTACTGAGAAACTGAGTATTTACCTCAGGAGCCAAGATTAAAGGCTGACTTCTGTGAGGGGTTTTTTTTGATGTTTTGTTTTTGTTTGGTTGGGGTTTTTTTGTTTGGTTGGGTTTTTTTAATTTCCAGTCATAAAGACTGTTCTTTGACAATTTGGTTCTGACTGTATGCAGTTCTGGAATCATGGTTCAGGTCTATGTAGAATGGCTGTGAAACCAGAGTGCTATAATTTGGTACTAGCTGGTATCCATGGAAGTTAGATATCCATGAGAAATGAAATATAAATATAGCCTAATAGTAAATATTTAGGCTGTAAGAGCTAAACTGAAAGCTGTGTGGATGCTTTGTACCCCATTCACAACTTCTCCTTTTTTACCCAGAAATGTTTCTTAAATTTTGTTTAGACAGCATTTCAGAAAGCTTTTGGTGTTTTAGTTCTCAATTAACATCTCATCTCTGATCTCCTTATTTTTCATAGTTCTCTGCCTTGATTATTCTTCTTGTTCCATGTTCATTGGAATACTTCGCATTTTTGTCCCATTCTTCCTCTCTACATGATAAGGGGTATTAGTACAACCTACTTCATTTAAACAATTCACACATCTAAAATGGCTATTCTGCATAGTAAACCAAATTAAAACTTAGCAAAGTTCTACGAAGTGATTTGCAATTAATTCATCCAACTAACCCATGTATCTAGGACATATTCCTCTGTTTTTGAGAGATCTTTATTACCACAAGCAGAGGTCATTCATTTTTTTTTTAATAGAACCTTTTTCAGTATTTCACATCCCATATAAGATGGCTGAACTGTAATTGAACTTAATTACAAGGGAGCTTAAATGCCCGGCTGGAACGCCTGTGTGTTTTGGATGCTGTCAGAGAGTCTGCAAGCAACTCTCATCAGCCTGGGAGAAGTTTTTGTGAGAATGAATTGCTGTGTTTGGCCAGTTGTGTTTAGAGAGATGGGCATCTCTTCAGTGGCTAATTTAGGTGTTTTGTTTTATGGTAACATTTATTTAAATGAATATGGCAATAGATACCTTTCTCTCTCCGCAGTGAACGGGAAGATGGAGCAATCTTTAGAAGCTGTTCAACTCTATTTGAAACTCCTAGACAGCCAAGTCAGGGAGGAGTTCAGGAGACTGCTGTACTTCATGGCTGTTGCAGCACATCAATCTGAGCTCAAGCTACAGAAGGAGGTAAGTGTGCATTCTTAACAGTTGCTTTACGCTTGCTGAAATCCAGAAGTCCCAGGTACTGGTCAGAAAACACCTTTGTAGCTTAAATTTGTGACTACAGGAAAAACAATAACTCAGAAGAACAAAGGTGATGCCCTTCTTAATGGGGAAGACTAACTCTCCCCCTTTCATCATTATTTCACTTTGTTCTTTAGAGTGACAACAGGATGGTTGTGAAAAGAACATTCTCTAAAGCTATCATCAACAACAAAAACTTATCCAGAGGGAAAACTGACCTCCTGATCTTGTTCCTTGTGGACAACCAAAGAGATGTGTTAAAGGTAAGAGCTCGGAAATGACCGGGTTTTTGTTATCTGGTATGCTCATGGAACTTCTCTAAGCTGCTGTTGCATTGTTCTCTCTTTCTGTTCAAGATCCCAGGGGCACTGCACAAAATGGTCAGCAACAAACTGCTGGCTCTGCAGAAAGGCCAGGATCCCAGTAAGATAACAGGTAACACCTCACACTGATCTTCATCTTGCCATGCCCCCAAATGAGAAATGGGTGATGCAAAAAGCCTTGCTGTAACAATGACTGATTTGATCTAAAGGAGGGTGGGTCTGTAGAATCTCGAGGGTGGGTGGGGTGTGGTGATAATCCTCTGAATGTCTCACGTTTCCTTTCAGGTTATACCTTTTGCCAAAAACTTGATGAAAAAGAGTATCGCTCCAACACAGAGAAGACTACAAAAGATGAGCTATTATCTCTATTGAAAGCTATTGATGAAGATTCAAAGCTCTCTGACAAAGAGAGAAAGAGGCTGCTAGGTCAGTTTCATAGTAGTAATCCAAGTATTTTTATGCAGTATTTTGGAGACAGAGTTACTAATATGTGTGTGTGAGACTTTAAATATTGATTACTTTGTATACCCTAGCATTGAAAACACTAATATATTTGTAAATCTTTTATATTCATGTATCTGCCTAATAAAATTATTTTGTGGAAATGGATGGAACTTACGCAATTATTACCAAAGCCAACAGTACCTGAGTTTAGCCTGTATTTATAGTTTAGCTTTTCTTATTCTTAATTGATATAGGGCCAAAATAATCCTTCCTTTTCCTCCCCAAAAGCCAAGTCTGTTGACTCCCTCTCTTCAAGTATCAAAATCACTGACATGGACGACACCATGAATGAGATCTCTCTGCCACCTTTTGCCCCAGCGCTGAATTTTATGCTAAACACTTTTTTTTTCTAATTTGCCTTGGATTATGTGACTGTCACATAGCATTGATCTTTGACTAGCTGAGTGCTGGAGCGAGCTGAAAAACATGTTCTGCTTGATGTTGCACAGCTTTTCTTCAGGCTTGCTGGCTAACTATCCTATGTATGTGTGTGACAAATTACTGTGCTGTTTTAAGCTCAAATGGCACCATATTGAGGAATTTGCTCTCCTGGGATGGTAAAGTCAGTCTGGATTTTTAAGTCTGGCTTTGGTTGCCACAGGATGTAATGTTTGTGGCTGATTATCTTCATCCCTGCAGTGTTTACTGTCTGTAACTCTTACTGGTGGCACCAGCTGTAATTAGAAAAGTGCAGGAGTGAATGAGGGGCCCTTGGCTTTTCTTGTGGCATTTCTTATCCATGTCTGGTCCACAGTGGAAATCCCAAGCTTTGCGACACAGGCAACTGCAAGCACACACACATATATATATATATTATGCTTAGAGATCTAATTTTGACTCTTGTGGAGTTATCTTTGGAATGATATCACCAAAACTTCATTACAGCTGCTGTTGAAAAAAAAAATCAAATTTTGTTCTATTTAAAGTGTTGAGCTCTGTTCTTTTATTTAGGAACAAAAGCTAATTTAATTATGACAACAAAGTAGTAATAACTGTTACAGTCACATGTGGTGAGCTGTTCTTAAAAAACACAGTCCTGTATCAGACTCTCATGTCTCACTAGCTAACGTTTCAGTCATTAGTGGTGTCTGCTGCCAGGGGCCAGAGTGTTTCTCTGAAATGGAGCTGAAGGACTTGGTGTGCCACAGGACAATGTTTTACTGTGCCATGATGGGGGATGGAAGATAAACATGTAAAAAGCTTCTTCAAGTTAATTAGAAAGGACTTCTAAAAATAATCAGTTGCTGAGACCTAGTAGGGAAGTATAAGCCTTTGTAGTAGTTACATTTTATAGTTCTTAGTTAAAACTGAAAGGTTTTTATTATAAATGCACTTCCTCAGAAAAATTGGCTTAGCTTATACTTTAAAATGTGGGGGTGGAAATCCTAAGTTCGTTGTGGTGTTGGACTGGTTTGCTCTTCAGCAGAAGTATTTTCCTTTTTCACCTCCTGCCTGCTGTAACACCACAGTTAAGAGGTTGAGATTCCTACCTTGAAAATGAGCTGCTGCCTGTGGGCATCGCCTGCTGCAGTGAGAGTCCCGAATTATAGATGCCCTGCTCTGTGAGTCACTGGGCTGGCTCTGGTGCCAAGTTTGCGTTCTGGCTGCAGAAAAGCAGCCTGGAGGGGGGAACGGGGCAGGGGCATTCAGAGGTGGGCATGAGGCAGGGTCAGCGCCGTTCTCTCTCTCCATGGGCTGGTCTAGCTCCCCTAACAGTACTTCACATTCCTTTTCGGAGGAACTGGCGGTCACACTGTGACCTGTATAAGGTGTCTAAGGACAGCAAGGACAAGCCAGGGCTGCCTTCCCTGGTTGCTGGGGGGATTAATCTGAATCAGCGTTGTGTGATGAGGTCCGAGCCTCGGCGCGGGCTGTGGGGGGCTGTGGATGGGGTCGGGACCTGCTCCTCGCTGGGCTACAGCGAGGCGGNTGGCCTACCGCGGGGCGGACCCGCGTTGCCCCAGAGCCGTGGGCGCCCTGAGGGCCGTTCGGGCCCCCTCCCTGCCGGGCACAGCCGCCCCTCAGCCCGCTCTGCCTCGGCGAGAGCTCGCTGCCGGAGCGGGGGGCGGTGGGGCCCTCGCTCCGCCCCGGAGGCGCCGCGGCCCGCCCTGCGCTGGGGCTGCGGCGCC
>VWZT01011147.1:301817-331909 GCA_013397055.1 Pachycephala philippinensis
GGGCCGGCAGCGCCGAGCGGGCGCCGCGGCGGCTCCGGGCCCGGCCGGGCAGCGCTGCGCCGGTGCCGCCGGGCGGGCTCAGCACCGCATCCTCCCCCGGGTTCGGCCCAAGAACCCACAGCCCCCCGGGCTCGTTTTCCCCCTTAGCCCATTGATGAACCCCGGAGCTCCCGGGCCTTGCGAAGGGGTGGCAAGGAAAGTGTGGCCGGCGCGGGGCTGGAGCAGCGGCGCTGCTGCCGGGCCGGTGGGGATGGGGACGGTGCCCTGTGTGCTCCCCGTGGTGGTGGACCTGGGAGGGCCTCACACAGAACAGGCGGCGGAGCGGAAACACTGGAATTTCACAGCATCCCTTTTAATTTGGAAGAGGGACAGGGGACAGGCTGCAGCTTGCCTGCTAGTGGATTACAAGGGAAAGTAGGTTGTGATGTGGCAGGTGAATAGAGGAGAGTTTAGCGTTGGAGCGGAGCCTGAGGAAAGGCAGCGTGGTGTGTTCGGGCCGGAGGTCAGGGGAGCAGTCAGGTGCTGTCTCATACAGTGGGACAGCGCTGGGAGTGAGGAGCAGCAGCTCCAACATTGTGTGTGCTCCAGAGAAGCACAGTGAAGTTTATTTAGTGCTGGTGCACATCACATGATTTGAGGACCTTTAATGAAAAGAAGCCATGGAAAATGTTTTGTTTAAATTTTAATTTGTTGCATTTTTCTCTTGCATTTCTGTTCTCATTAAAAATAAATGCAAGGAAAGTGCCAAGGAGTAGACTTTGCTCTATTAAGTCAGAATTGTTTCTGTGAAAGAAGAGATGATGATCATGCTTCTGGAAGAGGTATTGTCAAGCTTATTTACCCAGTGGAAAGAGGATATGTTCTAGACGTGTTCTGGCAAATAATAGCAGTAATCCATCAGAAAAGAGCAGACTATTGCAAACTAAACAACGAAACCAACAAGTGTGCCTGTTTACCTCATCTGCTGAACAGTCATTTGGTAGAATGGCCCAGGAGTTCTAATACCTGCCCTCCATAGCTGGAGTAGGACTTTTTAAAAACAAATGGTAGTTAAATGAAACTCGTGCTAAGTTTGAGACTGTAGCTCTTGAGCTGCCATTTCATGGAAAGCAACACTTTAGGGTGTAGTCTGTATTGTAGGAATGATAGCCTGCTGGGCAAAGCTGGGGGTAGCAATCATCAGACTGATAATCTTGTCTCTGTCATTTATCTTCTGTGAGTCCTCAGGCAACTTAACTCAAACCTCAGTTTCCCCTCTGGAAGTGAGGTATATTATATTTCTCTGCTTTTCTCAGGGTAGTGAGGATAAAGTGCAGTGAGAGATTGCAAGGCACTAGGAAGGGTGTGCATTAAAGACTTAAGTGGGGCTTGGTTGAGTCATCTTTGTGGTTCAGATTTGACTTCAGGAGGATGCTTTGTGGAAGAGAATGGATAGGAAGAATGACCATGTAGTCTGGAATGAATGTGGAAGCCTTTATGATAATGCTTTTATCCTAGCCAAATTCAACAACAGGTTTCTCTCTCTCTCTTTAAGCAGTCTTATTGTATATTTTATATTGCAATGGTTGCTGTGCTCTTCTCTGTGAACAGCCCCTTTATTAACAGAGCTCCTCTTGCTGGTGGAGTGTTTGCAGTAACAGGCCTTTTGTCTGCTGGACAGGAGATCCACTTCTCCTGGAGCATGTCCCACTTGCCTGCTGGTTGGGGTGGCTGCTGTTACAGGCAGCTGGAGGCTCTCGGCCGTGGTTCAGGGGGTGGCAATGTGACTGCAGCTGTGACAGGCTGACCCTTCTTTGTCCCAGCATGTGAACAGGGAGATGACCAAGCATCTGGAGCAGAGACACTGGGGACTCTGTTCTGTCTAGAGGTGCAATGAGTCTAACAGTACCTGTGCTGATGCCTGTGTGCCAAGGGTGTTTTCCTGTGTCATTTATCCCAAGCTTTTCGTGCTGTTTTCTCTTCTAAAATAGAAATGACACAGTGCTGCAGGCAAGTGTTGCATGCTGTTGTCTCTCATGCATTGAGCAAGATGATGATCCTGAGTCATTGCTGTAGAGCAAAACGGTTCCTTGTATGCCCTGAGCTTTCCAGCTGTCCTGTGGAATCACATTGTGCGATCAATTTAAGCACTGATGGAGCAGGGTTAGTTATTACCGCTGTTGTATGCAAATAAATCTCAGTGCTGCATTTTATATTTCTACACCGTTGCTTGCTTCTGCTACATCTTCTTCAGTGTAGTTTTGGATGCTGTATTTTCTCTTAGTAGCTGTGAGGTGCCTCTGGAGACTGTATCTCTTGCTGAGAACTTGGTTTCTTTCAAAATTGTGGGATAGTAGGGGAAAGAGGAAGTTGTTGTTTTTCCAGGAGCTTTCCTTTATTTTGAAAGGCAGATTCTTCCCAACTCCCACTTCACAGAACATCTAGGTTATTTAATTTAGAGACATCATATGTTCTCAAATAGATTTCTGTAAAAGTAAAGCCTGAGCAGCAGCTTCCTGCATGATAGGTTTCAATGGTGGATGTAGAAATTACATTCTTTATAGGGAAATCTGAGAATGAAATAAGTGAAGATAAGGAACAGTGAGACTTGGCTTTCTAATGATAATTTTTTCAGTGTAACTTGGGGTACACTGCAGGTATCTGCAATGTGATATAAATATCCTTTAATATGTAATGTCTAATAAACCAATATTTTTAAATACTGTAAGTATTCTTTACTGTCCTAATTAAAAAACCCAAACAACTGTGATATTTTATGCATAAATCAGGACTCTTGAATGTAATGAAAATATGGAATAGAATTTTATATTAATTTCTGTCTAGTTCTTTTCCTCCTTCTTAATGCTTTTGGATGGCTCAGAGTGAAGTTTTTAAGTTGTGAGCAGTTGGGGCAGATCATAGTTCAGGAATATGTTATGTTCAGGAAGATTTATTGCTGTGTAGTGAGGAAACGTCATCTTATTTGGCATAATCTTTTGTAAAACATGTTTGTAATACTGTTCTGGAGGTGTTTTTCATTGCTCTCTTAAAAGCAATACTAGGAAAGAAAACAATATCCTTTTCTCTCATCTGTATCATTATGGCAAGGGAACAGTTTCAGATTTTTGAGAACTGACTAGGACTGCAGATTAAATAAATGGTAGCTATGTTGAAAGCATCCCATTTTGTGGAAGATGCAAGTGAGTCACTGAGTCCAGGTCCCCTGCCATTATGGGGATGACATCATATAATTCCTCATAAGAATTCTTTCATTCTTAATGTTTTTTCTTAATCAACAGGACTCCTGGTGATGTTTACCCACTCAGCCGTGTCAGAAAATGCTTATTCATATTTTTTCTTTTTGTAAAGAACCAACTGAAAATGTCTCAGAATCCTGACAAGCTACCTTCAAGTGAAGAGAAATTGAGTGGTTTGGAGGATGATCAGGAGGAGAACTTGGACAACTCGGATCAGTCTGTCCGAAAAAGAATACGACAGAGTGCTCCAGGGTCACACAGAGATGATACACCAAAGTGTAAGCAAAACTGCTTTATGAAATACAATAAAAAACCAGTAAATTCTGTAACTGCTGTAGGAGGCAATCCTAGTGTTTTATAGCACTCTGTGCAAGTCTGCTAGTGTTTTATAGCATTCTGTGCAAGTTTGACTGTCTTGCGATTAAATACAGTGTGACTCTTGATGATATGCCTTGAAACTGTAACACTTTTCTTCCCATTTTCTTTTTCTTTTCCTAATTGTACACAATGACCTCATTGCTCTGAGCCCATATATCCTAAATATCCTGGTGTGTTTGTGCTCTTGGAAGGGATAAACACTACCCCAGCATGTTCCAGCTAAACTGTCTCTGCTGTTTGCCTTATCAGCTGAGCCTTCTGGGTTGCTGCAGCCCCAGTTCCTACTGCAGGGCAAGGAAGGCTGTTATCAACAAAGGGATGTCCTGTCAGCCCCCTCACAATATAGATGGAAAGTTGTATATTTAATCCTAATACTGCTTCCAGTGTCAAGCGGGACTGCGTATTTTTCCTAAGGCATATTTTTCTTTGTCGTTCTGCTTTTAACATGAGGGTCTGGATTCAATATGGGACCCAATATTTCTGGCAAACCTGTACATAAAACCAAGGGGAAGTTTTCTGGCTCCTGGGATTCAACTCAAAGAAGGAGAAGTTCTCAGAGTTCTAAATTTCTGTAGGGAGTGGCTCGGCAGTAACATTTCGTTTGTTGCATTCTTTTTATTTTTTAATTGTGTTCATTATGACTTGAGATTTAGGGTTGTGTTTAGTGTCATGTTGCTCAAAGGAGATGTTCTGAGGGAGTTTCTGTTCCTGTGCCTTGCTGGTTGCCTGGTAGGAAATGGGATGTATGTATGGAGAGAGGCTTTGAACACGTGGAAGTAAAAAGCATGGCACAGTCTAGCACTGCATTGTACCACAAAGAAGTGGTTTGGTCTCAAGCTCCCCTTGTGTAAGGGAGCAGGTATGAGAATGAAGGAATGTGATTTGAGAGCAATCTTTGGTCAATGAAAGAGCCTTACCTCTTAGTGCACCCACTGCTGGAGTGAAGTCATTTGGCACTTGGACAAGAGCACGGTGAACTTTGCTGTCTGATGGTTCTTCTCACAATATCAGTCCTTGCTGTGTTCCCGGAATCACTAGGCAAGGTTAAGCTCCAAGCAGAAGGAAATAAAGATTTAGGAGGGCTGCATGAAAAGAGCAAGATATTAATGAAAAACTATCACATTGGAACCCAGCTGTATGAACTCAGAAGAGCTCTGCATGGCAGACAAGTGATGGACACTTACTTTTGAAAGACCTTTTCTATGTAATTACTTAAGTCCAATCAACATGGATTATCAAATGGGATGGTCATAATAGTTTGCCTGAAACATTTCTCAGTGAGCCCAGCCTATGAAGATCCCTGGTTGGTTTCTTTCATTTTGGGATTAGTATGTTGCTCCTATGCCCGGACTGTAGCTGAAGTGAATGAACTACAGAATGGAATGGATCCATCAGGGCACCAACCCTATCACTAACCCAGAGCCCAGTGTGAGGCTGCTGGCTCATCCTGGTCAGTCCCAAATGCCTGCCAGGGGAAGAGGTCTTAGGCATTGGTGCTGACACTATGTGTTGATGTCGTCTGTTGCTTGGGTGATGGCCTCTGGGGGGAAAAAAGTGTTTGGAGGAGTGCCAGTTGCATTGGAAGTAATGAGAATAATTAGCTACTGGTGTGCTGCTGCTTAACAGCGATGGTGGTTGTTTGTTGACTGCTTTAATGATGAAATCACTTCCTCGAGAAATGTAAAACTGAAATGTCAATATCTGCACAATACTTGTGGAAGTAGTGTGGTGAAAATGCTGCTATTTGTAATTATTTCTTTCTGCAGCGTGGAGAAAGACACCAAGATGCTATTAAGCCATCCTAAAGAAGTACTGGTTTGTGTGGGGGGTTTTGTTTGGAGATGGTTTTAAAAAGAGCTTGATAGAAGCAATTGACACACTGAGCCCAGAACATCAACTGGTATCCACTCCTTTGTTTTTTGAAATACTCCAAACCTGTGTCATCCACCAGATGGGAAAGGAAGGGAAAGGAAGGAGAAAAATCTTCAGCTGATGCTGTCATTTGACCCTCTGGACTGTCAGTAAGGTGGAAAGGGTCCAAGAGACTCTTTCTGTAGGCTTTTGTTGAGAACTGTCTGACAGTGTAATTGATGTTGCAGCCAGTCCTTCTCGGCCTGTGTCAATAGAAGAGCTCATGGAGACAGCAAAGGGAGTCACCAACATGGCTCTGGCACACGAAATTGTGGTGAATGGAGACTTCCAGATAAAACCAGCTGAATTACCAGAACACAGGTAAGGTTGTTACTAAAGATATACTGAAATAAAATTGTGTTTGTAGAACTGCAGAGCAGCTCTGGAGGATCAGGTAAAGCCTCTGGCTGGTGTCTTGTCTGGCAGTGCCTGAGAGGAGGTAGGAAAAAATATAAGAAGAAGGTGGCAACTCTGCAGTTCTGCTTCCCCAGACGTATGTGTGCGAAAGGTGAACCTCTTGGATTAGCTGGACATGTGTGATGCAAATGTGGTTTCTGTTATGTCCCCTTGTCCCAGGACTCTGAGCCTGCAGTCTTCCAAGTACCCCAGTCTAGCTGCAGATGTGGGTAGTGCTTTTAGCAATTTTTAAGCTTTCACTGCCTGTGGGCGTGAGATGAAACTGATTATTTTAGCTTTTCCTGTCTGTTTCTTCGGGGATATTTTGGGAAGAGATTCCTATGTTTTATTAGATTAGTCCTTGCTCCTTTCAAGTTTGAAGCCTTTCCTTCTCTGTGAGAGTCTACAGTAACTGTGTGCCCTGCTGTGAGGGGAGAGGGAGAACAGAGGAAGCTTCATCTGTTCCTCTCTCTCCCACACAGTGAGGTGTGGCTGACAGCCTCCTGGCTTGGTTTGAGAAAGGGAGTGCATATTTCATGGAAGGAACTTGGTCCCCATTGGGCCAGTGTTGTCTGTAGGTATCCATTTGTGAGAGAGACTCCAGAGCACGTTGCCTTGATGGGTGCTGCAGGAGAGAATGCTGCAGGTGACTCTTGGAAGACTGGCATTGTTATGCTCTATGGAAGTCGGTCATGCTGGGACAAAAAGAAGTGACAGTAGTTCCCCTTAGCATTTATAGTGAGAGGATCTTGCTTGGAACTAGAATTGTCCCTGACTGCAAAGGCAGGGGACTTGGATTATATGTGGGGATTTTTTTTACATCTCAGGCTTAGAGTCCCTTGCAGCTCGAATATACTTGAAGTGGTGGGAGGAGAAAGCAGCTGTAGTGGCTGTAGCTGCGGTTGTAGGCACTCAGTAGAGCCTGTAGTGGCTACTCCTGGAGAGCCACAGGGCAGGAGTGCCTCCAGGCACTGCCTGAGCCTCAGCTGCACTTGGAGTCAGAGCCTTGGGAAGCTGGTGTTTGCTGTGGGGTTCTCTGTGTGCACCTGGGTACGTGGGACTGTTTTGCTTCTCCGGTGTTGAAGTTATACCTGGTGTGAACAGGAGCTCGCTGCTGAAGAGCAGGAACTGCCAGTATTTTGAGTTAGGAATTAGTACTGAAGCAGTAGAATTCATTAATTTTTTTATACAAACTGATCTGGGCCCTTATCCCAGAGTAGGTGCAATACTTATGCAGTGAAACAGAGAAGATTTTGTATCAGGGAAGTTAATTTCTGTTAGGTTTACTAATGAGTTTTATGTAGGAGAATTGATTTTACTTAGTGGGGCCTTTAAAAGGAACATGAATACTGGTCTTCTGAAGACAAACTGTAATTTCTGTGATTTTTGTTTTCTTACACTTTTCTAGATGTAGCATATGATAAATGTCTGAAGGACTTTAATTTGCAGCCCCTTTTGCCTGTGTGTAACCCTTTATTAGGACATAAGCCGTTCCAGATTCCCTGTCCAGTTTTTCTTGCTTTTCTGAGTAACTTAAAATGACAGATCTCTGCTAATCATCAATTTAGTTATTATTACATTATATTCATATTGTTACATACTGTAATACATTACAGCTTCAGGAGCTGCAGGTTATCTTTGTAAGGTGGTGCAGAGACAAGTATCATTCTTTTTAACATGTTCATTCACAGCTTAGAGAAGAAAGTCAGAGATATTGTGCATAAAGCTTTCTGGGATTGTCTGGAAGCTCAGCTAAAGGAAGACCCCCCGACATATGATCATGCAATTAAGCTATTGGGAGAAATTAAAGAGGTAAGATGATGTGATAAGAAGGGAAATTATTGAATTTGAGTAGCTGCACTGATATGAATGAGCAAAAGTGGTTGGAGTTTGGCTTTTCCTAAAAAATCCTCTTGTTCTTTTTCATTACTGTATCACTGTCTGTGAACATATATAAGCTGTATAATCCTAGAGGAGAAATTTGAGTGTAAAACCAAATGGAAAACCATGTAAGGTGATTAACAGGTAAGCAATACTAGTTCCCTATTTCCAAGCTTCCTTCGTGTTATGGCACTGGTATTGGTTATGGAATCAGTGAGATGCCCCAACACTGGGTTGATAAAACCAAGCACAACAATCTGAAGTATGATCTGTACCACAGAGAATTTACCTCTTAGTAACTTCAGTATCACACAGCACGAGGTGAAATATTTGGAGTTGGTAAGTGGTTGGTTTAAAAAAAAAAAAAAAAAGATAAATTCAACAATTTAGTTGTTTAGATAAGAATCTGGCCCATCCCTGGTAGTGTCCAAGGCCAGGTTGGATGGGGCATTAAGCAGACTGGTGTAGTTGGAGGTGACCCTGCCTGTGGCAGGGGGTTTGGAACTAACTGGTCTTTAAAGTCTCTTCTGACCCAAACCTTTCTATGATTCTGTAATTTTACAAGAAGTGGTTCAGTAACTGTTGTGCTCCTTGGAGTCTTTGATGTGTAGAACTAACGCACTGTTAAAATTTTTCCATTTCAGAGTCTTCTGTCTTTCTTGTTGCCTGGTCATACTAGACTGAGAAGCCAGATTACAGAAGTTCTTGACCTGGATTTGATANGGGTGGGGGGCAGCCTGCAACTCCTAGAAAAAAAAGAGTGATAGGGAAAAGGATATAGCTGTGAGTGTGAAGGGGAGAGATGCTCCAGGAGTCATTAACAAGGACCGTCTCTGATCTGGTGAGTTGGAGTATTTGTCTGGCTCCTGCATGTCACTGAAGGACATTTGCTTAAATGTCAAATGCAAATAAGCCTTAAGGTAGCAGATGAATAGTCAGTTGGTATCAGAATTGAATATCAACAGCAGAAGGTGAAAAAAAGCACACAGGAGCATAGGGAAAAATTATTACTGGTTTTCAACCAGTTTGTCCTTTCCTCCCAATTTGAGCTCTCTTTACCCCACTCCCTGTATAATTCCCTGTCAGTTCTAAAGGGAGTGTGTGTTCCACATCTGGGAGCAGCCAGGCTTCTGCTTTGTCACCATGTTCTCAGTGGAACAGCTCAAGGTCTCAATAGTTGGGAGAAGCTTCATTAACCTTGCTGTTTTCTAATTTGAAAAGCTTCCAAGAGTTCAGGATTGACTTGGCAGAAATATTGCCAGCAGGAATTAGATTGCTTTGAAATTAAGGTGGTTTTCTTTGGTGTTTGTTTGTTTGTTTTTTCTTTTTTACCCCTTCAGTCTGATAATTCACTTCCCACTGTGGTTGGCTTTCCAGGCTGCCAACAGACATGGCATGCAAGCTTGGAAACCCAGATGTTGTTTCGTATAAAATATTGCACATTCTGGGAGATAAAATCTATGGAGCTAGTGAAGTTCATTCCATGGAGGCTTTTTTACAGGAGAGCAAGATTTATTTCCTAGTTGGAAGAGGCACATGCATGCATGTACATGCTTGCTCCAGCTTTCTCTGTCTCATGCCCTGAAGTTGTTAAGCTGTTACTGTTTCCCATGCATGTTTTTGCTCTTTCCTTAGACAATCTGTAATAAATCTTGTAAATAGCACTTCTGAAACATCTGCAGCCTTGAATAACTTTTTCTGTTTGTTTGTTTAGAGCAATTTTCTCTGTATTAGACCTAATGAAAATGGATATGGCAAACTTCGCTGTCAGTAGTATTAGGCCAAAATTAATGCAGCAGTCTGCTGAATATGAAAGAAAGAAGTTTCAGGAGTTTCTTGAGAAACAGCCAAGTATGACTTTGTTCCTTTCTTTCTTCCCCTCTGACCTCCCAGTAAACTGCGTGTCTTTGCTTGTAGATCATGAAAAGAACTCAGATATTTTTGAAAGTTCTAGAATTCATATGGTAAATGACAGCTTGTGCCCCAAAACTGTAATTAGAAAAAATCTGAAAGAACAATAGTTCTGCCCTTGGTACATTCAGTTTAATTTCAATATAGTGTAGGGCATGATTACCCAGCATCATCTCACCTCTGATTTCCTGTAGCTGTGTGGTTTTGTTTTAGATGTTCTGCTTGATGCAATAAATGAAATGCATGTCATACCTGATATCATGGGCATTAGTCATAGTAACTAATGGGATTGTTTGGAAATTATTGGTGGAAAAACCTAACTTGGAAAAGGAATTTTCTTAAGAAGATTTTTCCCCTGCTCTTTCAGATTCTTTAGACCTTGTCACAAAGTGGTTGCAAGAAGCAGCAGATGATCTTGAAAAGCTGGGACATGAAATGTTGCCTCCCCACTGTAGTGATGGTGCTACTGGTGGTGCTTCCACCTTGTGCTTCACTGCTGTACAAAATCGGGCCTATCTGAAGCTCTTGAAGTGGGATCATGTGAACAGGCCTTTTCCAGAAGTAGGTATTCAACAGAAAAATTGGTTTTGTGCTTGTTCTGCTCTTCTATTCCCAGGACGTAGCAGAAGCTGTTTGGATTTATAGCCCTGCAACTTTTACAATACTGAACCGTTGATCACTGAACTGGGAGACCTGGCAGCTCTAATAGGCACTTGTCTTTCAGTGCTGAAACCTGCTTAGCTGGAAAAGAGGAGTCAGTGCTTCTCATTGTGCTCCTGGCCTGCTGTTCCCTGTGCCTTTGTCTTGCCTTTGCTGCTGCATCCCAGTGTCCCTTTCCTGCCTGGCAAACTGACTCCATTCTGTGCTGGCTTCCTCCCTCCTTGCAGACGGTGCTCATGGACCAGACGCGCTTCCTGGAGATCCAGCTGGAGCTGGAGCAGCTCCTCTTGGTGGGGACAGTGCTGCTGGTCACGTTCAGCGCAGCAGGCCCGGCACTCATCGATGTGCCCGGATTCGCTGAGAAAATCAAAACCATTGTCAAGGTGCTGCTGACAGGAATGCATCTCCCGTGAGTATGGCACAGTCCTGCTCGCAGGGCAGGTGTAGCTCTGTTTTCACCCTGGGAAATGATCAGTTTAAGCCTCTTTCTGGCTGTGCACTGCAGGGAATGCAGAGGAGGTGATGAGGGCTTTCTGTGAGCCTGAGCTGACAGTTTTTCTTCAGCTTACTCACACAGAGCTGTCTTTTCTCGCTCTGTTCTTTCATGGTTTGTACACAGTGCTTTTTTCAGACTGTTTTTCATGGTGCCAGGCTGGCACAGGAGACTGCCAGCAGCTGCCTCTGCTCAGAGTTTGGGCCAGGCTCCCCAAGAACCTGAGTGTGGCACAGTGAGCTGCCTGCAGATTTAGAGTGACTAGTCTACACCTATGGGTTTTCTTTAGTCAGAGCTGTCCTCAGGCAGAAAGTCAGCTCTCGTATATGGATTGTTCAGGCTGGAAGTCTACTTCCTTGCTTTAGATCTCAGCTGTATTTTTCATGCATATACAGTTGTATTATTCTTTGTAATTGGCTTTATTTGCATTATGCTTTTTCCATTACATTTGATAAATAAGGCAACTCTAATTGAATGGTTTATTTTTAAAAAGTTGGAAAAAAGTGAGTACCTAATACCGTTGTGCTGTACCTCGTATTTTCTAGCTCCTTTAACCTGAAGGAATCCCTGGCCACCGTGGGTGAGAAGGTGTGTGCTGAAGTGAACAGCTGCCTTTCCCAGCATGGCTTTACCCCATTCTCAGCTGAGAGAGAGGCTGTGCTGAAGGGACAGATCCAGGCAGTGGCCAGCCCGGATAACTCCATCTGCAAGCTCATAGGTAGGTCTGACAGAGTGCTCTGCTCTTCCTGGCTGTGCAGCTGGGGGTGGAGGGTGTGCAGGGCTTCTCTTTCCATGTTTTTTCCATGTTGTTTCCATTTTGTTTCCATGTTGTCTTTCCAACTTGCTGACCCTGTTCATGCTTGTTGAATTTTACATGAGGTTACACTGTTTCTAATTCAACATCTCGTTTGAAAACAAACCAAACCCATTTTTTCCAGATACTCGAATTCAAAAGTTTCTGGAGAATTATCTTGCATCCAGTCACCAGAAATCATTGCCTGCCATTCCTGGAGGATTAAGCCCTATTCAGAGGGAGCTGGAGGAGATTGCTGCCAAGTATATTCGTCTTGTCAACTACAACAAAATGGTCTTCAGCCCTTACTATGATGCAGTCCTTGGCAAAATACTGACTAAGGAAGAATCCCAAATTGTAGGGAAGTCAGAAGAATCATAAAAGCAGTCTGTGTGCTACCAATACAGTATTGTCAGCTGTTAAATAAAAATTGTACCAATATTTGTCTAGGAAAACAGCTTTCCGTGTAAATACTGGTTCCTTTTAACCCACAAGTGGTGACTAATGAGGGAAATACATGAGATGCAAGAAAGGTTCTGAGGTAGAAGATGAGAGATGCATTTCTAATATAATTATGCAACCTGGGGGGATATCATGGTAGTTTTCTGGCTGCAATTTTTAGATTTTTGAGCTGATGATAGGTAGGGCAAGTTTAAGAACCAAACTTTGTATTTTAAGTGGCTTATTTTAGGGCATTTAACTCTTAATTTACAGTGAATTTAGTTTAATTTATCCAGAGCTGATTTGCAATGGTTCTTCCCAGAAGGGGTAATTTAGTTTTTAAAAAAAATCTTACTTGAAAGAATTAATAAAGCTAAAATTCTAGAGCAGAAGAACTTTAACAGACAAAACACCAAGCCAAACAGCACTTTACTGTAACATTATGGTTAGTATGATAGGCTTACTAGTTTTTTCTGCATTTTACTGCATTTTTAATAGCATTTTTTTGCTGTTTACCTGCAGATGTTACAAAACATAATATATTTTTGTAGCAAATTTTCTGGTTATTGGGTAACTGTCCTCTGCTATGTACAGTACTCACAGAGGTGGCAATCTTATAGATTGCAGCTGTATTTATATCTTGTAAAGATTTCAGAAGGGCAGAGCTAAAATGTTTTGATAAAAGTGGCATTTCTTACCTTTTTTTTGCTAGTAGTTTACTCCTTTTTAGGTGAAATACTAATTTTAAAGTGAACTGTCATTTCCAGAAGGTGGATTTAAAGTGTGTGACGCTTTAGGTTGAAAATTTTGGGTTTTTTTAATAACTACAGCAGGAGATGGTTGCATATTCAATCATGTCTTCAAAAATATCTAGCAAGTGCAGAGCACTGTGGGCAGTATAAGTGATTTTAATGTACTGTGAGAGTTAAACAGTTTGATGTTAGTTTGGATATACAGGGAATATTTTAGTAGATTTTTTCACTTTGTAGAGATGTTCTTGAAACTTAGAATATTTGTAGGTCTTGAATTTAATTAGCTACATGTAGTATAGAGGAGAAGAGCCCAGTGATCTTACATTGCAATTTCAGGCTCAGCTGGGAGGTAAGTGCATCTGATATTTTCCTCTGGTTGAGCACAACAGTGTATTACAGTAATCAATATTTGATGGTTTTATGAAAGCAAAGTTTGTAGTTATACACGGAAGTGGCCCAAGTATGAGGTTGTCCAAACCAGAATGTGTTGTCTTTAAAAAAAAACAACCAACAAGGTATGTGAAATATATAAATAAAGGGGCCCTTTTATTGCCAACAGCCGGGTTAATTTAGGAATCAGCCAAAGTAACAGAACTTCTAGAAGCACTTGATTATGATCCACTGTTGATGCTTCCCTTTCCAGTTTTCGTTTGAATGTCAGTGTGGATAAGGCTGCACCAACTTTGTGTTTGGAAGGGGATAGAATAAATAAGACCTTTTTTCTATATTAGCCTATGCAACTCTAAACCAAATCTTTTCTCATTTATTATAAACCCCCTTCCCCAAGGGAAAACCCAGCAAAACCCCGTGAGAGTTCATCAGCTCAGCCAAGTGATTTCTCTCTTGGCCAAATGTACTCAGCCAGCAAAATGAATGTCTGTCTTTGAATCCTTGAGAACTCAAAAATGAGGTTGGTTAGCCAGAAAAAAGGGTTCTGAGTCTATTTCCTTGTTTGGATCAGCAAAGGATACTACAGAGGTCTTCAAGGCTGCTGCCTCTGCTCACTGGGCTTTGCTATCAGAGCAGGCTCTGCCTCACAACACAGCCTGAGCTCTGCAGCTCCACAAATGCCCTCAGCCTGTGCTCAATGAGCTGCCAGAGCCATTACTGCTGGAGATAGAAACAAGATAAACAACCAATTTTTGTTAAACGAGAGCTGCACAGGTTAGAAATTGCTGCAGTTATTTTATCTTTCAGTACTGCCTAGGAGCTGCCTTTAGAGGCGATTATGCTGACTACACTGAGTTAGATGAGGTACAGGACGGTCTGGAGTGTGTGGGGAGGAACATCACGGTGAGACAGGTACTTAGAAAAGCCCTTGAAAGGTGTGTGACTGATGGCAGAGTGAAGGGCACTGTTTAGCAGTGGATAAAACTCTAATTGAGGAGATGGCTGGTCCAGGGCTGGGATTCAGGGCCCAGGGTCCGTGAGGGCCTGCTCCTGCCATTGCAGCAGGGACTGTGCTGCCACCAGTGCTTGTATTGCTCGCAGGGTCCATACAGGGAATCCCACCTCTCCTCACACTAGGGGTTTGTTCCTAAGCCTTCATGTAGGAAAAAATCCTAGAATGAGAGAAGAGAGCGCAGTACTCGCCTGTGGCTCCACTCTCACCTCTGGGGCATGCATGGCAGGAACAAATGCTTCTGGCACAGGTGCTGTGGGCCTTTCAACAGGAAACATCTGAAGGGACTGCAATAAATGCCCACAAAGCATGGTAATAATTCTCCCAGGTTGTTTTTTTTAACGAGAGTGTTTGACAAACAGTTTCTCTACGTCCTCTCTACAAGAAATAGGGAGGTGCAATTGAGTGGCAAAGCAAGAAGGACATTCCAGTATGGCTAAGGCCAGCCCCATCTCCATGTGCAGGTGCTGCTTCACCTCTTGCCCTGGCAGAGAGGAACCCTGGCTGAGGCAGCTCTGCTGGGGAGGGAGTGTCTTTCATTTGCCTGAGGCTCTGACTGTCCTGTAGTCCAAGGGGTGCTTAGGATCTTATCAGAGTGCAATTCTGAACAGCCAATTCCCACTTAAAAGCTGAAGTATGCATAGAAACTGCTTGGAAAGCTCACGTAGTGTTTTTTTAGCTTGTTTGAAGATAACAAGTGCAACGATGTAGCTGATTATTAACATTTAGCTTCGTACATTATGTGAAAGACCAGTGCAGGTATCCAGGACCAGAGTGTGTGAGCCAGTGCTCCTGGACTACCCACACTTGAAACATGAACTGAGTTAGTCTTACAATGCTGTCTTCTTCAAGCAGTCCTGGAATAACAAGCCAAAGTGTGCTGTATCCTCTAGAAAATGGAAACCAAGCTCATTCTAATATGTATGCTCTGATCAATTTCCTGTGATGGTATAATTAGCATTGCTTTTGAAGTGGCTGAGTAATATTTAAGAAGTACCTTGTTGTGTTTGAATAAACCAGAATGAGGCATGATGTTATGGATATCCTTTTATTTTAAAGGAATGTTTTTTTGTTGTTGTTTTTTTTTTTAATTTTCAACTACAAAACAGATTCCTTACATTCTGCCATAAATAAAAATGAACAATAAGGCAGGACACTACATGAACAAACTGAGAACAACTGTTTTCCAGAAAATGTGAATTAAAAATGCTTCACAAGTATAAGCCATCCAGTTTTTAAAATAAAACTGTTGAAAACCCACAAGATTTCAAGTGGTAGACGTGTACACCCTCGAAGAACAAAATACAGTTTTGACATTTTGCACTTTTGGTTTTGAAAACCGAGTTTTGTTCAGAGCACATTCTAAGGTTGTTTGGGCTGTTTTCAGATCAAGAACCATATGGGAGAAGAGGCACCACAGTAACAAAACCATTTTCAAGGATTTTTTTGTTTGCAGCTGTCCCTTTTAAATGCTTGACTTTTAAGAGACTGATTCAATGCAAGTCTTTGTCTGTCACAGCAGAACTCCAAACTTGTTTCACCGGATTCTCTTTTGCTGTCGTGCTCTGTAAATGTCATGTACAGGGGGAACTACAGATCCTTTCTCCTCATCGTCATCAGAATCCTCATGTGATCTCTTCACAGCCTTGTTGAGAATGGTGTTATTTTCCACAGGTCCGTTGCCTTCCACAGCTATTTCAGGCAGGCCACCCGTGATTATCCGTACAGCTTCATCAACAGCTTCAGAAAGAGACACAGAGCCATTCAGTGTGTGAAACTCAGCCCCCTGATCAGCAGTCAGCACCCAGCAGGGACACCCAGAGACACCTCGGGGACAGTTCTGGAACATGAGACACTTCTCCTACCCTGTTCTGCAAATATTAAGCCTTGACTGTCTGAAACTGTGAGCTGCGGTGAACACCAATTATAAAGGAAATGCTGCTGCTCCAGCTTGAGCCCTCCCTTTACACAGGAATTGAGGTCATTTGTGAGCTTCGATAGAACAGGAAGGCCTTTTGGGAATCAGGGTAACTAGTTCATGATTCACCAGAAAGTCTGCAGAGCAAGTCAGTTTCTGCTTCTCAACAGAGGAAGCCTCAAAAATACCGTGTATAATTGAAATAGATATTTTAGTTTCACTCAAAGAAATTAAATCCTACATTTCTTTCTGTATGATCCTTTTTTTCCTTAAACTAACAAGGGGGGTGAAGAGTAGCATATTATCATCTGCTGCAGTTCAAAGCCTTGGGTATGGATCTGTGCTGTTTTTCTGTTCCAGAACTCTCCTCTCCTTCGTTGCAGGAGCTCAGAAAGCACTGCCTGCAGCTTGTGCCCAGGTACTGCAGCAATGTGCACTCGGAGTTATCCCCACCAAAGACCCCACCATGCTGCAACTCTGTCATTTCATGTCACAACTGCAATGCTGCTGGAAAGGCTGCCTTTAAAGGGTATTCTCAAAATCTTCATTTCTTTCTTTCAATCGATACCACCAACCTCTTATTAAAAGAGCAGCTGGTGATTTGCAGTTTTTTTGACTTTTTGTTATCTCCCTCCAGGTAAATGTACAAACATCTCTACGCAGGTTCCAGCCCACAGACGCAGTCAATCTCTCCTGCTCTTAAACACTAATTACAATCTGTAAATGAGGTTTGGGTTTTAGACAGCAATATCCATATGTAGACCCAAGTCTTAGGCAGTAGTACCACAGCCTCCAGAGAGGACAAGCAACTTACTGTCTGGCAGTTTGCATCTTCTGAATATCTCCATGAGCTCATCCACTTGAACAAAGGGACCCTGATTTGTTACAAAAAAACCCAAAACAAGTTTAGAAGGTTATTTTCAATAGAGTGATACATACTGTGGTTCTGTCATGACAGAATGTCTTCCACAGCTTTCTGAAACGTTCAGAATTCTTTAAAACAAACCTGAAAACAAATAGGAGGTGGCAGGAGCTTCATGAGAACTACAGCTGCTGGTGGAACAGGAAATACCCCGCCCGGGACAGGATGTAAACCTGGAGCTGTGGGGAGAAAAGCTGGATGAAGCCGGTGCAAAACAGCTGGACCCGAGCTGCTTTTGCACTGGATTGTTACTTGATACAAGTAATTACTACCCTGTCCCTCTTGCTTCTACTAATTACATATTGTTCACTCAGTGATCTGTTCTATGAGCAGTGTGTGTAACAGCTTATTACCATTTACCAGACCCCAAACTCCTTGTACTTATTTCCATGTGACCTTGGCATTAATTAAAACACATTTGCCTTCAGCAACCTGGTGAAATGACAGCCTGAAAGTTAAGTACACGTTTAGATGACTGAGGAGCAGGAAAGCCTCTGATTAGGCTGGCTGAACACACAGGTTCCTAACTCGCCACAGGTGAAACAACCACTTCCCAATGCCTGACTTACGTGCTAAGTGCCTTGGCTGAAATGGAATCATCTGCTGAGTGTCTGGTTTGGGATATTCAGGTTTTCTGTCTACTTCATCCTTGAGAACGGGCACGATGGAAGGTGCAACCACAGGGTCTGGAATGATTGCTGCTAGCTTGGCACGGGAGACATCCTGTGAGAGCCAATTAGAGAGCGCTGAACTTGGCAGGATCACACTGCTTGCTTCAATTACAGAACAAAACCTCACTCTAGACCAGTCGCTTATTCTCACTGTCATCATTATAATTTCAGATGTCCTCTTACAAGACCATCTGGGCAAAACTTGCATGGTTTCATCAAACATTTTAATCCTACAGTGTCTCAGCTGGGAGTGGAAACACTTGTTTCTGTTACTGAACGGGACCATGTTTGTCATTTTCAAGTGTCTCCTTTTTTAGATTAAAAGGATTTAGGTGAACAGGTGCAGACCACTAGGCCTTCACAACTATCATTTCTCCCTCATTTCATTCCCTAGATTGCTTTAGCTGGAAAAGAAGTAAAGCATAAGACAGTCAGCAGGCACGCAAAGCATCAGTTCAAACAGGATTACATTTTGGCATGTTCCAAGCAACAGGAATCAGCCCCAGGGCTGCACCATCTCAGGTACACACTGCCCTGCATGCACTTAGCAAGACGTACTTGTTTGTAAGCTCACTTCTAACTTCAAAACAACTTTGCCCCCACTGCATTCAGTGGCTCCATGTCAATCTGATTTCCACCTATCACACTATTTTACAGCTCTGTGATGGCCAGCAATTCAGCTGCTTTGCTAACTTTGATGTCATCTGTATTTTTCATTAATTACTTTTCTGTGTAAGAAGTAAGTGGAAGCTAAGGCACTGTTTTAGAGACACGGATCGAGGGCTCTCTTCCTGTCCATGCAAGTGGCAATCAGCTGTTTCTGCTTCTCTGGCAGCCTTAAAAAAATGCAAACCAACGTTTTGTCCTGTTCTAATGATTTCCCAAAGCGTTAAATGACAGAAATAGTAATTAAAATACATCTGGTTAGAAACAAACCAGGAGACCACCAGATACAGGGGTCTGGCCTGGACTTTGAACTCCAAATGGCAGCACCAAGGTGTTTTAGCCCTAACAAACAACTGAAAAGAGAGGCAGCCACTGATCCCTGTCAAGAGCTTTCCTCAGCCATTCACAGCAAACATTGGGACTGCAGCATGTGGGGTTTGATGCGGTTCCCAGTAAAGTCAGGGCAGCTTTGCCACCTCAGAGCAGGACAGCCAGCCATATTTCATACAGATGACCTGATCGTACAAACTTCCCAAAGAATGTTGGTTTTTGAAGGAGCTCAAGCTCAGGTGTGAAGTGGAGGCCTGTAGCTGCATGGTGATGGCATTAACACATCGACCTTTTCTCGGGAAGATGAGAGGTAACCAGGAATACCCGAAGTTGCAGCTGTTACTGATGGTCCTTGCTCCATTCTGCCCTTGGCCCCTGGCAGTTTGCTGCCCAACGAGACCAGGAGGAGGAGGAGGAGGTCTGTTTTACCTGCTTTTCCAGCAAGGGGTAGGACTGTAAGGCAAGTCCTAAACAAGGAATTGCTCAAGATTCCAAGTGCTGAAAAGAACAACAGTGAACTGTTCTTACCCACTTACCTTATAACCAAGGGCCTTCAGCTCGCTGGCAGAGCAAGGGTACAGATCCATGAACTTGTACCTGTCCACCAGCAGAGCTGTTTCTTTGCCCTCATATTCTTCCTTGAAGGCTGTAAACCTCCGTTTCTCCACTTTCAGTATGCTGGCCAGATCCCCAATGTTACTTTCAAAGGCTAAAAAGCGAGCCCAGATTTCCCTGGAACAGAACAGGGACACTGACAGTCACCGAAGGAGGAAGGACTACCGAGCACAACCCAATTAAAAACACCCAAGAGGACAGACCCAAAGGAGGCCGTCTGGGCCATTTCTATGATTTACTTTAGGTGCATCTAACACAGGCATTACCCTCCCAGTGCCTTCTACATTTCTGTAAGAGCTTTCAGTTTGGTGGACTGCAAAGGACTTTGTTACAGAAAGGAAAGGATTACTGGTGTCCAGGACTTCAGCATCTGAGGTGAGCTTTTATCAAACGCTCTGCTCACCCTGTACACAGAGCTTCACTCTGATCCTGATATGTGAAGGACTTTTTACCATGCATTATGATCTAGTTCCTCTGCACAGACTAGCATATTCTAGCTGGCAAGAACACAACAGGCAGTGCTTCAGAATTTTATACGGCCCAAAATATATATAGTCACTGCTGATTTCTCCATGGAAAATCTCATCTATAACTTAAGCAACATCTGATCATATTTCTGGACTTGATTCAACTTTCGTTTTAGCTTTGGAGTTCACCTTTGAAGAAGGTTCAGCTTTTAAGTTCTTGTGTTTTCTCACTTTTAAAATGGGCATAAAAGTATTTCTCACAAAAGATCAGAACTGAAGTGCAGAATGAATGTGCACAGCAGTGCCATATTTGATTTCTTAGTTTTGATGCTTTTGTCTACCAGAATAATGGTGAAGTGAGCCCTCAGACTGCAAGGATTTGGTGAACATTTTTTTTGAAAAACTTAAAAAAGTAGCAATGAAAATATGGCAGTGAACAGTTAATCCAAGTCCTTTCTAGTTCTTTCACCTTCTCTGCTCAAACCACGGAATCCTTACTGCACAGGAGGATTTTGTACTCTATTCTCAACAACCCTGCATCAATGAGGTTTTAAAGTCAATAAATTAATGAATTTTACTAGAAGTGGGATAGGGACTTTCCCAAATCTGTCACAGTTGTTGCTATTTTGGACAGCATGAAGAGGGGAAGGAACATCTGTACCTAATTTTGTCCCGCTGTTCATGGTTCTAATTTCTTTGGGATATTTATGGTTGAAAGGGGTTATGTATCTTTTCCAGTGCAGTGAAACTGCTTTTGCAGACGTACCCAGATTTCTCAGGTGGAAGGCTCCCTGAAGTTAAAACACGTTCAAACAAAACTCTTGTATTGTTGTCCTCTTTAAAAACAGAAAGAAAAAAAATCACACTGAGTAAAATATATTAAAGACAATTTCAAAGATGTCCATTCAAAGAAATGTGTACATTGAATTAAGTATAACGCTGACTTTCACAGATTTGAATTTCAGTAAGTATAAAAAGAGATCTGAGTGCCCACATAAAACTTCACTGATGTAAATTCCACTGTGAATTCGTTCTCTGAAAGTCTGTTTTTATTGATAGTGACAAACTGATCCTAATACAGGTTCTTTTATAACAGCACAGCTATTGCTTGGCATCTCTTCAGGATTTCTGGGGGTTTTATCCATTTCTTTAAATTATCTCAATAGCATATCTCGGTAGGTTTAAATTTTCCCTTTTAAATCAGGGCAATATTAATATACTCGTATTTTCCTCACAAGTCCTACCAAAATTATTAGACCTGGTTCCCAACAAGCAGTCAGTCTTAGTAAGCTGCCAGCTGGGGGGACGGAGAGGTTGGTGGGTTTGTTCCTGAAACTGCCAACTCCTGCTCGGTGCATTGTACCACCTCTTACACTTACAGGAGTCCAGAGATCAGTTCTGCGTTTCAGGAGTTCTGATGGGTTATTAAATAGAGCAATAAACTAGTGAGTTTTAAGATCATTTTTTCTCATGGCAACCTACAGAAAGGCATTGATAATTTATGTCAGAATAATATATACTTTAACTTGGAAAAAATCTCTCAGTTTACAGCTCACAAGAGAAAAAGCTCAAAATCTTCAAACTTCCAGTGCCTGAAAAACCAAGGTACTGTAGTATGACAGGAGATGAATGGTGCCTGGTGCTGCAGAATCCACACAGCAGCTTGGGTTTCCTTTAAGAAGGCTATTCAGCCCCTGCCTCAGGGAATCCCACCCAGAGACCTCCCACCACCACCTCCACCTCCTGCCCGGGTCTCCCCAGCCCCTCTGCCCCAGTGCCTGTGCCCTGCTCTCTCCATTGCAGCTCCCCAGCAACTTCCAAGCAGGACTGATATGCCCAGTATTGATTTTATATCTTGCTCATCTCATCTACTTGGAGAGAATGAGTTTAAATTAATTCTAGTCAGGACCAGCCAATCCCTCACTCCTCTCATGCTGATTTTAAACTCCTTTACATCTTTTTCCTCAGGATTTAGACTCCTCAGTGTACTTCCCACTGTTCACAGCAGATGCTGTAAAACTCCTGCTACACCAGTGAGTTACAATTTGGAAAGTTCACTCTCCTCTCTTCAGCAGAATCAGGATTTAATGTCACTGTACTTGCAGAGCTTTGGTACGGACAAACCAGAAGGTTTTGTTTTCAGATTAACTGCTGAGCTTCATGAAGAGGTTTCACTGCTCTTCAAGAAGAATTTAAATACCAAGAACTTGGCCTGGACCTAAACTCACAGTGAAGGCAGAGTAATGCTTCATTAGACCTCTCAAAGCTTAAAGCTTACCATTAAGGTGGGAAAGGTAGTCGATATATGCCAGTACATATTCTGGAATGTCCCCATATTTTTTCAGCCCTAGCTCAAAAATCTTAAAGGCCACAGACTTATCCTGCAAACATTGGGGGAAAAAAAAAAAAGTTATTAGCTTCAGTGAGCTGTGCACCCTCCTGACACTTGTTTAGGATCAGGGTGAGCACCTGTGATTACCTTACTACAATAATACTCCATTAAAGCTGCAGTAACATAGACATGGTGGCGGGTCCGGGCATCCTCTCTCGCTTTCTTAAAAATCGTCCTTCCGGATTTAATGCCTTCTGCTCGCCTTGCAAATTTCATGTACTGGATATAAACCTACGGTGCACATTAATATTTAAATAGCATCAGTGCTAATGAAGAGTACCAGGATATCATTAAGTTTTTTACTACATCTGAAATAATCTTGACTCACAAAATACAGCAAATAAATCGTAATAGAAACAAGGCTGTCTTGTGCCTCTCTGTTGTTTTGCTTTAAATACCAAGGCAAACCTTTTATAGGTTTTTTTAATAAAGAAATGGAATATACCTAAGGCTGATCCCATGAAAAGACAGTCGTTTAATACACAGATTTTTCAAGGAAGGGGAGGTAAGGAGATAAATATAATTTACATAAGCTGGTGCCTTCAGAGAACTCAAACTTGTAAAAATGGTAACTTTCCAATAAAGTTAAGACATCCATAAAGCCAAGGAACAGCCAAAAGGCCTGATGAAGCATTTTACTGTACATTATACAATCCTAGATACAAATCATCCTGCCTGCAAGTATTTATACCTGATCAAGGAAATAATGAATGTGCTACTTTATTCAGTGGGCAATTTGTGATTTGCATTTCTTTGGGATTCAGCTTTCCCTCACTCTGAATTAGATCACAAATAACAGCATTCCTCAAGCACGAGGAACTGGTACATGGTTTCCCACAAATGTGCCTTTGGGAAGCATTATGATGTGTCTCTAAAGAATGGAAAGTGTCAGTAAATGGATACCTCTGACACTGACCTGTTTAGTGTTAGACCTCACGCCTTCCTTTTGTCTTCTCATGCTTTGTTGTGTCTGTTTATAATAAACTAAATAACTTTTTGAGGGCAGGTTACTTCTGACACCACTTGTCCAGCACTACCACAGCTGGCATATGGACAGTGCTAACTGTGTCACTTCAGCAGAGGTACAGCAACACTCTGATACTTACATGGTGCATTGCAGATTTATTTGCAAACTACATTGCCACAGGATGGTTATGAAATCTTTTACCTTCATTACTTGTTGTAAAAGACTATGTAAAATAGAGGAGGAAAGTGCACATGACCTAGTGTATTTAAATTAGTTAAAGACTGTAATTACCAATGTTGCCAAAATTTTAATCTAATTCTGCCATCTCAGTACTCCTCCTGCTCCATCATCCCTGTGACCCAAGGAACTCTTGTAAGTATTTCCCCATTCTCTGCATGCATTGGGTGCCAATCCATGGAGACGTGGAGACACTGAGGATGATCTTACCAGCGTGGGATCGATGTCCTCGATGGCCAGGAGCCGGTTGTAGATGCTGTGCACTTTCTCATACTTCATCCGGCTCTAAGTGAAAGGAAACACAGACTGCTTGGTAACTCCATTCCAGGTCAGCTCTGACAATGCAAAACTCAGGCTGAAGACAAAACTAGAATTTTCCTGTTTCTGTTTTACCCTGGCTGAACACTGTGTATGTCAGTCCCTTTACTCAGATACATTTTCTGTCCTGTGCAGCCATTTTTTCTGCTTCCCACATTAATTTCCCACTAATGGTTACATACATGCTTTTCAGGAGTCCCTAAGTCTTCTTCTAATGTAGTAATACTGCAGCAGAACTGCCATTGGAGGTGTTCGGCATAAAAAGACTGTACCCTTTACCTCTGTCTAAGAGTAATGTGCAGACAGGTAGGAAAACCACCCTCTTAACTCTCCAACCTGCACATTTCCAATAGCCCATTCTGTTCCCTGCCAGCTGCAGCCCTCCAGGCTGTACTGTGCAGCCTTGGAAAACCAGGACACTCAACATACAGGAGGCTGCACTGAAAACCAAGGGAGGATTTTTCTTTTAAAAGCAAAGGCTTTTTCCCCGCTGTTGTCCTGAAGTTCCTCCTGCAAAGATTCTTTCACGATAAAATGAGTGGGCAAACTACACCCCGCAGAGGACTCCACAGTCCTCATCTGACCAGTGGGAAACAGCCTTTATTCCTGGTGGATTAAACACCACTGGGGCACTGCTCCTTGTGGAGGCTGCACAGCGAGGTGGTGGCCTGGGGAAAGAGATTTCTCCACAGAGCTGCAGCAAAGGTGGCTCCCATCTTCTGTCACAGCCGTGCCAACAAGAATCAGACAGGAAAGGTGCCCTCTATGCCCATTTTAAAAGTAAAAAGAAGCTGATGCTCTGGGAAATGGCATTTGTAAGCATTTCACCCTTATGATAATTTCAGAAATATAGTCAATATTTAAATGGAAAGACAGTAGATTTTCCAAACTTTTGTAACTCATACTATGGGCTTTTCCTCTCCATTTTGTCAGCTCCATCTCAGAAACACTGAATGAGAATAAGGTTAAGAAGAATCAGTAAATTAATTCTACAGAATTTTGTGTACTCAGTATTTTTCAAATAAATGACATTATTAACGGGAGATGTATTTGGATTTTAACATCAGTACATCACTATTTTTGCTCACCTCTTCATAATCTGCATATGCAAAATAAAGAAGCATATTCTTCTTTAATAAAGTGCTGATCGCTCTTTCATAAATATTAGCAGCCTCATCACTGAAAAGTTTAGCATTGTTCATATCCTGTTAAAAAGTAAGTATAATAATATAATTGTTCAGCATCTGTGACAATGAAGGCCAGTTTTATCTTCTGTGTGTGACAAGTCCCAGTGAATTTCCATTCAGTGCTCCAACAAAGAGATAATCATCTTCCCAGTACTTAAGAAATCACAAAATCAGGCCCAAAAAATCCCCCAAACCTAAAACTGGCCAAGATTGAAACAGTTTTTCACAATTCTTATCAAAAATGCAGACATTTTTATTTCTCAAAATTTTTAATTGCCCCATTTAAAAATCCTGAACATGTCAAAACTCGTGGTGCTAAATATTTTTCACACCCCCCTCCTTGATTCTGAGGAAGAATCAACAGTACACCATGTCAGAGCAAGGAAATAAGAGAAAACCAGTGGCTGGCAGCTTACCCCTTTCTCAGCCAGCAGCTTGCTGGACTGCTCGAGGTACTGAGCTGCTTCATACCAGATGTCTGGGTGATGGCCCAGCACCAGCAGACACTGCTCATAGGCAAACATCACTGCGGGCAAAACATGCAACAAACACTCCTTGTAAATGCTAGCACCTGGCACAACCCAAGTATGAAATACAAAAATCATCAAATGAATCAGACAACACTGGCTTTGAACACTGTGATCACTGCTGAAGTTCTTTTATATTGCCAGGAACTTTATGAATTGTAACGAGCAGCTAAAACCTGCCTTGTCCACAGAGGAAGAAGCACAGCACACTCAAAATCAGCCATAAAATCAGGCTGCAATCTACTGTTTCCTCACCTGCACTGGAGGTTCAGTGGCACATGACTATAGCACTGCCTTCCAAAATCCATTTATTACTTTCAGCTTCGCTTTAGCAAAATCTAGATTGTTTTTTTAATAAAAAAACACCCACACAATTCAAGAAACTTGATAAACTTCTACTCCAGCACAACCCCTGAACACCAAATCACATCATTACTTATGCTGGAGCCAAGAAAATACAATTCTCTATGTTCTAGCACAACATCTAATTACCTCTTTTTGTTATGAGAGTTTGATCTTCTGTGCGTAGAGGGTTGCTCTTTTCCCACTGGATGTACTTCTTCCACATGTCCACCTGCTGAGCCTCTTGGGGGGTGTTTTGCGGGGGGACAGAGGGAGCATTGCGGTCCAGGCCTTTCATCACTGTCTCATATTCCTGAAACAGAAGCAATATTTTGAAGAGCAGATTTAAACACATTGAACACTTACTTTGGGTTATGCTTTCTAAAAAAAATACAAATATTTTAGCATACCAGTATTAGTAGTTTGACACACTTTTATTTGAAGTTAGAGCCAAGTTTAATGCTGGTTTGTAGAATTAAATAGAACAAAGAAAAGTCAACAGAAGGTTGTACCTTTGCCACACGTCGTGCATTCATATAATCTCTACTCCTGTCCTCAATCATCTTCTTAGCTAAGTGAATATTGATGCCCTGGAGAAGGAAAAAAGGAACTGGGAATGTGCAATTTCACTTTGGAAATATTGAATCTTATTTTATACAGGAAAGAGCTTGAAAGGGGATGCAAAAGTATGCAAGGACAAAGTTATTTTAAAATACCAATATCAAAATATTTATTTCTCCTAATAAATGTATGGGTAAGAACTTGTATCAGAGAATAAACTCACTACTAAAATTCAACTGACCTGAAGCACCTCAGCATATTTTTAATCACTTTCAAAAATACAATGAACTTCACATGAACTGTAGTGGGTGAAAGTGAGAAGAATGTATTTGTGATTTACAATTTTGCTCTTAAATGATGGCCAGTGACAGCTCCCTGCCTTGCTGCTCACCAGGTGAAGACAGACAGCACATGAGCAACTTGATTTTCTTGTACAAGGAGTACCAGAGATTGATCTCCAGGCTCAAAGCTCTGCCTCCTCCTCTGTTCCTGAAGTAATTGACAGCTCTTAGAAGAGGTTCTGTTTAACACACACCCTGCCACAGGTGTGCCTTTGTCAGCTGAGACCTGAGATGAGTCAACACTGTGTGACACCCCTCCAGGACTGCACAGGGCTCTGCCGTGCTGCTGAGCGAGAGCAGCAGGGGCTGCGGGCAGCCGGGCCCTGCTCACAGGTCCTGGCAAGAACAAAAGCTCAAAGCACTGCTCTCAGGCAGGAAAAGCAGCCACCCTTTGGCTGATGCCTGTGTCTGGGTGGATTTTGCTGGCGTGGCTTGCCAAGACTTTGCAGAAGATGTGCAGAGCTTTCAGTCTGAGTGCAGAGGCACCCGAGCTGGGAAGCAAAGGCACTTACTATGGAAGCAAAGGCTCTGTCTGGGATAGCAATCTGGGCCAGGTAGCACACAAACCCAGCAATGCCCCAGTTAACCCAGGACCAGGCTGAGGATGCAGCAGGATTCTCCTGGGATGCGCTCCCAGCTCAGCAGCCATGTGGCTTTGTGAGCCAGACTGTCACTTTGTCACTTGAGACAGAGGTCTCCCTAAGAGCTCTACCACTTCTGACCATTAAGTTAATTAAGGACTGGTGACTGACAGGCTGGTTTTGTTACCTGGTGGCTACAGCTGAGCCAAAGGGAAGCTTGAGAGTACTTGAATTACAGCAATTTCCATACTGAGACCTGCATGACGTCTCTGTGTTGTTGGGCTACTGACATGGGCAATCACCTCCTCTTCAAAGAGCCCTCCTGGTGAGGAGCTTTTCCCTGTGCCAGAATACCTGTGAGGAGCAGCCCTTTCCCTTGAGGCCAGTGTAGCCAGAACAGGACAGGCAGAATCCCGTGTCCGAGCAGAGCACCGGCCCTCAGCTTCCAGCAGCTCGGAACAGCCTGAGGGACCACTTGGAGTTACAGGTGTCAGCCAGAGCTGCCTCAGCTGGAAACTGGACAGGGCTGAGCCACTGTTTTGGCAGCCTCCCTATGGATAATGAAAACAGCAGGAACCAGCAGCGACAGCCTTCGCTTGCTGTGTGGGAGGGTTTATGGGGAAGTCGTGTTTGGGATTTTCCTACATTGGAGAAAGTGTGTCCTGGGTATCCTCCCTAGTGACAGCAGGCTATGTGTGGTGTCCCCAGACACCTGTGGGGCAATGAGCTGTTATGGTACACACTTGTGGCTGGGGGTGCCTGGAGTTCTCCCATGCAGAGGTTCTCCCACCAGCTAAGCACTGTGACCTTATTAACATGAGAGGGCACCAAGCTCCCAACTTGCAAAATTAGCAACAAGGAAAGAGAAATTGGCCCTTTTTTCCTGCTCAGGGCACAGTGACCCAAAGTGACCGTGCCTATGCACAACCAGCAGGACGAGTGCTGTATGAGCATCCCTGCTTGGCAGTGCTGAGCACGAGGCATCTACATCAGCTTTGCATTCCCACTGCTGCTGACAGGGGCTGGTTGGTCACCAGCTGTCACCAGATGTGTTTAAAGATACACTCTAAAGGTGCAGCTACAAATTGGCCTGCAAGGCCAGTGAGCTGAGGTTACACAGGCTGAAGACAGTGTGGGAGCAGACTCACCTGAAGCGGTGCTGGAATGGCTTCAGGTGAAGGATGGTGAGGAGCATTTTTAAGCACTGAGACCACGTAATGTAATGCTGTGGAGGAAGTCCAAGCCATCCCAGCTGAATGCCATTTGACCCCGTTTGACTCTAAGTGAAAGGAGGGGAGTGCCTCCTTGGGGACACAAGCCCTCACTGCCAGCTGAGCTGCTCCAGCTTCCATTGGATATATTCTCCATCACTAAGGACAGTGATGTCTCACTCATAGCAATTCCACTGGGCCAGCTGGGAAATGGGACAGTCAAATGTATCTCATGGAGAGTCTTTGAAATAAATTCAAAAATCACTCAGGTACTTGCAGAGTTTTGCCACAGGAGTTGGTACATACTGCACAGGCAAAATACGTTTATACTGCTGGTCATCCCTTTTACACATACTTGTTTAGTGGATATAGCTTGGGCACCATATTTGATTACATGATAATTATTTCTCTCCTAACGTCACAAAGAATCACGCTGTTGGTTACCTCTTCGTATTTGTTATAATCTCTCCAGAGCTGCTCTATGTTTATCATGGGATTCACACAACCACGCTGGTAAACCCTACGGACAGCTGTGATCCTCTGGTTTTCTGCGTAAGATCCTACTGCTTCTCTAAACAGTGGGGAGAGAGATCAACGTCAGCTATTACAGGTCACAACTGGCAGGAATATCAGCATTACATTAACTCAGTTTAAAAAAGTTATTTTAAGGTACTTACACGCCTTTCAAAAAATTGATGTAATCCACCCAGATCTAGGTGAGAAAAAATATTACATATAGTGAAACCAGTGTTTAGCTGTACTTGTCATAAAGTTAGAAATAAACTGTGTTTTGATGAAAAAAACATACCTGGTATGACATGATTTCCATGCCAATCTTATCCAGAGCAAAATCATATGCCTGAGCCATTTTTTCTCTGAGGAAAAGAACCACAAAGACCATAAAGCAAGTGTTTAGTATTTTAAAAATTCTTTATTTAAAAATATTCTTCTGTGCAGCAAATTCTAACCAAACATCAAGGAATGAGAAATATCATTCAACAGCTGAGAGCAAAAATTGGTATTCAGATAGCTTTAAATTCTGTATTTAGGTTCTGTTGGGGTTTTGGTTGTTTGTTTTATTCAAGAAAATTATTTAAATGCATTGATGGCAATCCAGCATTTTAACAGTTCCTGGCCCCCCCCCCAAGTCAGTGGAAATCCACGAATACTGCACGAAGTTGAGAAGGAAACAACTGCTCTCCACATCTTCTTAGCTGACAGATGCACCCATGGTTTCTTATTTTTTCCCCCAAGAGTTCCCCAAACCTTTCTGCAATTCTCCAGGAACCCCAAAAGACTGGGGCAATCAGCAGTAGCTCCCTTGTGTGAATCCTTCACACGATTTCTTATTCCCCCAAATTTAAAGTATTTTCCCTCAAATTTAAAATGTTTAGAGAATTTCCTTGGTTAAGTTTCGGTGAAAGCTGGTTTTTTTCTCTCCCACTTTTCTCCTAGATTCCTTCACTCAAACATACTTCAGTAACTTATTACCTCCTTGACCACGTTAACAGAAAAAACAGAGGAAAGACAAACTGAATAAACTGACACTTCAAAAATGGTTTCAAAACAGTCTTCTAAAAATAAA
>VWZT01011153.1:1782-25526 GCA_013397055.1 Pachycephala philippinensis
CGAAATCAGCCCCTAAATCAGCCCCTAAATCAGGCCCTAAATCAGGCCCTAAATCAACCCCTAAATCAGCCTAGATCAGCCCCTAAATCAGCCTAAATCAGCCCCTAAATCAGCCTCTAAATAATGCCCCTAAATCAGCCCCTAAATCAGCCCCTAAATCAGCCTCTAAATAATGTCCCTAAATCAGCCCCTAAATCAACCTCTAAATCAGGCCCTAAATCAGCCCCAAAAATCAGCCCCTAAATCAGCCTCAGGCTCTGACCCCAGAAAATGACATTTAGGGTGTCACAGACAACAAATGAGTCCCTGCCCCCCGTGGTGCCCTTGCCAGGGGTTTAAGAGAGCATTGGGATTATCTGCCCATGGCATGGGGCTGGAGTGGGATGAGGTTTAGGGTCACTTTCACCCTAAAGCTTTCTGTGATCCTGTATTTGCAGAATCCTCCGTGAGTGTGATTATGAAATTCCATATTATTCTAATTAAATCCTATTATTCTCGAGGTTTGGATTGCGCATTCCCCGCTCCTGGCAGCTGGAATTCCCTGGAATTGCCGCAGATTTCCTTGTCCTCCAGCTGGCAGCGGATGGAGAATTCCTGGAGAGCAGCGCTCGATGACGGGCGAGGCCAGGAGCAACGCTGGGGTTGTGCGGCCACTCCAAATATTTGGGATTTTCCTTCCTTCCCTTTTCGGGATTTTCCTTCTTTCCCTTTTAAAACTGCCTTGCTCTCAGCCCCGCTGCAGCCCCGCATCCCTCCTCCCTGGCACCTGGGTTTGGGAGCTCTTTCCCAGCAATTCTGCCCTGGAAGGAAGGCAGGAGAAGGAGAAAAAATTAGGAATTTTTTCCCCATAGAGCCATTCCCTATGGGAAAGCTGCTCTGTGTCCCGGGATTGCTTTGAGCCGGACCACAGGCTGAAATTACAGTGTTCGGATCGTTTGGAAAAGCGACGGAAAAACAAACCTCGGGTTCTTGGTGGCTCTGTTGGAGCTTTGGCTCTGCCTCCCCTGGGCAGCTCTGGGTGAAAAAACCCTTCTGGTTTTTTCCAGATGGGAAAAATCCCGTGTTTAAAACCAGCACTGGGGGGAAAACGCTGCTGGGGTGTGGGTGTGGGTGCACGTGGGGGCTCAGCTCCCATTCCCAGCAAAATCCCTGGGGGAAGACCCACTTTATCCCTTGGGAATGGCTTCTCAAGACCAGGTACGTGCCTCTGAATTTTCCCAGGAAATTCCCGTTGAGGCAGCAGGACCCACTTTATCCCTCCCTTGGGAATGGTTTCCCAAGGCCAGGAAGGTGCCTCTGAATTTTCCCAGGAAATTCCCATGAGGCAGCAGGACCCACTTTATCCCTTGGGAATGGCTTCTCAAGACCAGGTACGTGCCTCTGAATTTTCCCAGGAAATTCCCGTTGAGGCAGCAGGACCCACTTTATCCCTCCCTTGGGAATGGTTTCCCAAGGCCAGGAAGGTGCCTCTGAATTTTCCCAGGAAATTCCCATGAGGCAGCAGGACCCACTTTATCCCTTGGGAATGGCTTCTCAAGACCAGGTACGTGCCTCTGAATTTTCCCAGGAAATTCCCGTTGAGGCAGCAGGACCCACTTTATCCCTCCCTTGGGAATGGTTTCCCAAGGCCAGGAAGGTGCCTCTGAATTTTCCCAGGAAATTCCCATGAGGCAGCAGGACCCACTTTATCCCTTGGGAATGGTTTCTCAAGACCAGGTACGTGCCTCTGAATTTTCCCAGGAAATTCCCGTTGAGGCAGCAGGACCCACTTTATCCCTCCCTTGGGAATGGTTTCCCAAGGCCAGGAAGGTGCCTCTGAATTTTCCCAAGAAATTCCCGTTGAGGCAGCAGGCCCCACTTTATCCCTCCCTTGGGAATGGTTTCTCAAGACCAGGTACGTGCCTCTGAATTTTCCCAAGAAATTCCCGTTGAGGCAGCAGGCCCCACTTTATCCCTCCCTTGGGAATGGTTTCTCAAGACCAGGTACGTGCCTCTGAATTTTCCCAAGAAATTCCCGTTGAGGCAGCAGGCCCCACTTTATCCCTCCCTTGGGAATGGTTTCTCAAGACCAGGTACGTGCCTCTGAATTTTCCCAGGAAATTCCCATGAGGCAGCAGCTGCTCAGCATCCTTATCCCATAGAGAGCACCTGAGCGGGGTGGGTGTTCCTCGTGTAGGGAATTGGCACATTTGGGGTGGGTGTCCCCGCTCCCAGCGGCGCTCGGCCCCATCCCAGTGCCCGCTGCTCGCCTTTCCCGCTCGGATGTTAACGGGATAACGCTCCGGGCGCTTTGAAGATGAAGGAGAAGCCTGGACAAACAAGGCCGGATAAACACAGCGCCTCATCTCCGAGCAGCACCGCACCCGAAGCGCTCCCAATTATTTTTCCCAGTGTCGGAGGAAGGCCGGGCCACCGCTGAGCTCCGCTTCCCCCTTCCCGAGCCGATCCATCCCGTTTGATCCGGCCCTGCAGGACGCTGCTGGGAGCACACCCGGGTTAATTGAGCAGCATTAACCCGAGGCGAGCTCTAACCCGCTGGGTAAACACTTCCCCATTGTTCCCGGGGGTTGCCGTGCTGGGAAGTCATTAATAACCTGGAAGTACATCCCATTTATCTTTGTTTATTAGCTGCTTTGGCAGACTCCGGGAGCATCCCCCTGCTCCGGGAGCGTCCCGCTCTGCCACCAGCCCAGCTCCAGCCCCTGCAAAGTCAACAATCTGATTTGGTCATTAATCTGCCACTTCAAAAGGGCGGGCGGGAGGTGCGGGAGGAACATCTCACATCTGCTCTTCCACTTGCTGCTTGCTCCAGATAAAAGCCTGGGCTAGGATCCTCCTGCACTGCCTGACCCCGCCAGCATCCCCAAAAACCCTTCAGGAACTCATTTCACCCCTCGTTTGCACTTTCCAGGCAAAGGAGACTTGAACCCTGAGGAGCAGGACCTGGAGATGTTCCACACAAGCCCTCAGAGCACCTCAAGGAACTCCGTTAGGTGACCAAATCCCATCCCTAGCAGGTACTTCCAAGGACACATCCAGCTCATTTTTGAGCTAAAGACAATGAACCTCGCTCCAAATTCCGGGCTCTTGGTGTTCCCAGAGCCCACCACTCAATCTGTGGCATCAGAGAAAGCCCCCGCTCACTGCAGACCTGCCAGGCAGCACCTCAGAGGTGAAGCTCCATCAGCACACAGGCATCACCTCCTCCAGCTTAGTGTGGAGTCATTCCTACATCCCTTACCCGGCCTTTTGAACAGATCAGGATTAGAAAATCCTCTGGACTTGCTGGAGGAACAGATCAGGATTAATAAATCCTCTGGATTTGCTGGAGGAACAAATCAGGATTAGAAAACCCACTGGACTTGCTGGAGGAAAAAATCAGAATCAGAAAATCCACTGGACTTGTTGGAGGAAGAGATGAGGATTAGAAAATCCTCTGAACTTGCTGGAGGAACAAATTGGAATTAGAAAATCCAGTGGACTTGCTGGAGGAACAGATCAAGATTAGAAAATCCACTGGACTTGCTGGAGGAACAGATCAAGATTAGAAAATCCACTGGACCTGCTGGAGGAACAGATCAGGTTTAGAAAATCCACTGGACTTGCTGGAGGAGCAAATCAGAATTAGAAAATCCACTGGATTTGGTGGAGGAGCAAATCAGGATTAGAAAACCCACTGGACTTGCTGGAGGAACAGTTTGGCACGTTGGAAGTGCTGAACCCCCTTATTATTGTGGGAGGGAGGACTGCAAACCCCATTAAAACAACATATTCGTCACTAATTGCATTTTTCCTGCTGCCACACATCCAGGACAGGAGTTCCTGCGGGGAGGGAAGCGGGAGATGCCCAGAAGTGAAGAATTCCTTGTGGTTGAAGGCACCTTGGAGCCACGGCAGGCAAAGCAAACCCAGCAGTGCTTTTCCCGGGCAGCCTTTGCTCCTCGGGCTCCAACGTTTGCCTTCCAAATCGTTTCTTCAAACCACAAATAATAAAACTTTGCCTTCCATGTCCAGAACCTTTCACTTGCCCTGGGAAAGCCACCAGCTGCTCTTCCGTGGGAAAACCTCCATTAAAGTGAAAGTTTTGTTAAACTTCACCACAATTTCATGAAATTTCCTGGTTTCGTCAGGATATTATTTTGTCTTACCCCTGGGGGTGAAAAGGAAGATGCCAACCTCTCTTCTATACCACCTACAAGGGCACTTGCTTTCATTTGGTGTTTTAAAGAGACGGTTCATTTTTTTCTAAAATTTTATTTTATTTTGTTTTATTTTACTTTACTTTACTTGACTGTGATGCTCCCCAGCCCTCCGGGAGAGGTGATGTGGGTGGGTGGGATGAGATCTCTCCTCCTCCCTCTCCTGCTGCTCCTGCTTTTGCCCTGGATGCTCTCCTGATATTGCAGATTAGGTCCCAGCCCCTCCAGGCAAGGAGGAACTTCAGTGTGCACCTCCCACATCCCAAAAGGATGCTTTAATCACTGGGATATTGCATAAGGAGAGGGAGGGAGAGGGGAGATAGGAGCTTTTCTTTCAGGGCTTTCTTTAGGGCAAAACCCAGCAGCAGTTTCAAGACCTCCTGAGCCCTCCAGGTGATGAAACTGCCTGAAATCACCTTGATTTCCCTGGATTTGGCAAAATTTTCCAGCTGATTTACAAGAACCTCCATCTATTCCTCTCCATATGCCCTGTCCTGGTTCCTGGACCTGGCTGAGGAAAATCCAGCTCCTCAAACATCCCTGGCAGTGCCCAAGGCCAGGTGGGACAGGGCTTGGAGCAGCCTGGGACAGTGGAAGGTGTCCCTGCCATGGCAGGGGTGGCACTGGGTGGGATTTAAGGTCCCTTCAACCCAAACCAGTCTGGGATTCTATGGTCATCTGATTTTGTATATAAATACAAATAAATATATCTGATCTACAGAAATACATTTCTGTCGCATGCTGTGTGTGATTTCTGATGTCACTTTGTACTACCTAAACTTGTTTTCCCCACAGCGCTGCTGCTCACGGGGATGAGCTCCACTGCGTGTCCGAGGAGAAATTAAAACAGGTTTTTAATTAAAAATGATCTCATTTGATCGTGTAAATGCACCGTGTGTGTGTGTGTGCACTGATGTTTCAGACCCGCCCAGCTCTGGCCTTGGTCTGTCCTGCAGGACAAGCCCAGACCACTGCTTTTTTGGGAAAAACCTTTTTTGGAGGGCATTTTTGGGAAAAAACAAGGAATATCCCTTCCATCGTGGTCCATATTATAGTTCAGCACTAAACATCCTCAAAAGTGATGACCGCAATTGTAATCACAAGCCTCGGGATGCTTTTATTATAAACCTTTAACTAATTTAATTATAAACTTCTAAACTATTAAAAGCCTGCTTTTATTACAAACTCAGGCGGGCAGTGGGAAAAAAAAAATCAACTTGCTGCGTGTGATCTCCATCCTGTCAGGGAAAACATTCCCTGTCCCGGAGGATTTTTTGGGAAATGCCCGCGGCAGGCACCCGGAGCCTCCCATCGGGGTAGTTTAACCATTAAGCCGAGCTCAAGGCGGAGCGGGCTCGGTGCCTAAGGTGAGGGCACGAAGAAAGGAACGCGAGCGCTTTGATGCGGGCCGGGTGTTAATTTGGGAGATTTGGGAGCTGTTAGGAAGCCAGGGCAGCGCATCCCGCGGCTTTCTCGGGGCCGGGATTAGCCGGGCAGGGTTATCAGGGCCGGGATTAGCCGGGCAGGGTTATCTCGCACCCAGCGCCGCGGCAAGGGACGCGTTAGGGGCGACACCTCCTTTATCTGGTGACAGCGGTGACACCGAGCCCCCGGGCCACTTCAAAGCTCGGGGCTGAAGCCAAACAGGGCACCGCCACATGAAAGTGCCACCCGAGCTGGCCGTCGCTTAATGGGGACACTGGTTTTAATGGGGACTTTCATCTCGGCGCTCCGGAAAGCAACGGGGTTTGGGGATAAAAACAAGGAGGAAAGAGCGGATTTGGAGCCGGGAGATGTCACCTGCTGCTCGGGCAAACACCAGGGGTGGGCCCTTGGCGGTGTGCTGGGGGATAAAATACAGCTCTTCTTTCCAAAGGGCGGGAGGAGTGAAGGCTTGAGGAGGAAAGGGAAGGAAAAGAAAAACAGAAGAGGCAATCTTTGCAATATCTGTTTCTCCAAATCCCAGTTTCTCCAAGAGATGCTGCTCCCTCTCCTACACACCTCATCCCTTCTACCCTCCGTGGTTGCATCCACCACTACTAAACCTCGAAAATGCCACTACCTAAAACGTAAAATCTGCATGGTAGCATTCAAAAATACCACTTTTAAATAAATGCCCTGTTTAAGAAGTTGTGGGGTGTCATTTTCACAGTGACAGAAAACGCTGGTCCCTGGGGGCAGCACTGATGTTGGAATCCGTGAGCTTCACGGCTCATGGCTTGTCTCCCTGACATGATTTTAAATAACAGACCTTTAACTAAAGAAAAAAAGATGACTTGAAAAATCCTTTAAAAATAAGCATAACCCATATTTCACCTTTCCTGTGTTGAGGACAAATGGAAGAACCAACAGAATCGCTGCTGGGTGCACATTTTCAATCAAACAATATCCAAACACTGAGGAAGAAATCCCTCAGGAACTATTTCGAAGAAGTCACCACTAAAGACCTGATATCGACATTTAATTGCTGATGGAAACACCCAGCCAGGCACAAAATTTCTTGCAGCCCAAAGATTTCTCAGGCTGAACTCCGATTATTTCTGTTTTCTTTCAATGCCAATCATTTGATCTCCATCCCTCGCCCCTGGCTTGTGACAGGGAATGGGGATGGGAGAAGCAGCACCGGGAATGTGACACTTCCCAAAGGTGCCAGATAAGGTGGGGGGTGCTGGTGGCTCCCGAGGCCACCTCAGTGCCATGCTGGGTGGGAAGGAGCACCTCTGCCCTCTCCTGGGGCCTCCACAAGGGTTTCAACAGCCCTGCACATTTAAACCACCCCTCAGGATGGTTTGAGGAGCAGAGAACCTACAAAGATGTGGAAAGGAGATGGTGCAGCTCCAGACCTGAGCACTGAACCTCACCGGGGCTTGGGACTCGTTGCCTTTATCGGGGGAGTTCCAAGAAGGAAATTTGGGGCGATTTGGAAGCCCCTCTAAACCAGCACATTCATCCCTTTGGCTCATCCTTCCCTTTGGATCATCCTTCCCTTTGGCTCATCCCTCCCTTTGGCTCAGCCCCATCTCGCTCTTGCTTGTGGTCCAGGCTCCCTCCTTTTATTTTCCTGGCTGCCTCTAATTTGTGGCCATCCAGTAACCGCTGCTCGAGGCCTGCTGGGCTCAGCCCCCTCGACAGAAGCTGTTCCCTGCAACCACAACCATCCCAGGAAAATCGGGATGGGGATGGAATATTTACCCTTTGATTGTTTAACAACATCTGAGAATTCCAGCAATTCCCAGAGGACCCTGAGGAATGCGGAGCCAGAGGAGGAAGAGCCGTGCCAGAACCGACTCCTTTTCATTTCTTTTGGGCTGTGGAAAGTGGAGCCAAGGAAAAGCTGGGATAACGAAGCCCACGGTGGTTTTAATTAGCTGCAAGCCTGGAATGTGGGGGCTGATTGTATTTGTTTAATGATGAATAAATATGGAATGGTGTGGGTGGCTGGGTGCAGGGGATGATCCAGGAGCCTCTAAGGCACGGGGAATATGAGGAATGTTGCTGCAGCATGGTCACATCCCTGCTGGGCTCTTCCCAAGGGATATCTCCCTGTGGAGGGCTTGGGCCTGGCTCCTCGGGCTTGTTCCCAGCGTGCCAGGGAAGGAGATTTCTTGGAGGACAGCACTGGCTGTGGCTGTGCTTGCAGGGGGTCACACCTGGAGCAGGATCAGGTGCTTTGCCCGGAGAGATGCTGCACAGAGCTCTGGGACAGGAGCAGGGGATGGGATAAACACGGCACAAGCAGCCCTCAGGGAAAGAAACTGATCCTGGGAACACCCTCCTTCCATATCCCAGCCGCTCCCTGCTGGTCAGTCCAAGGCTCTTAGCTCAAAGCACCAAAAATCATGGATTTTTGGCAGTGTTTTGATCCCAAATTAGCGTGAGCAGGAAGGGTCCTGCCCATCTCTCGCTGTCGCTACAGAGCAGGGCAAAACCCAGGCAACCAAGAGGCAAAGGATGGGAACATCTGGGGTCAATCCAGATCTATTTCCAGGTAACTGGGGTGTGATCAGCAATAATCAAACCTCTGAACTGTCCCAGGGCACCATTCCCTCCCTCCCGTGTGGAGCACAGCTTGGTTGTGTCCCTTGCCCCTAGACCACCACGGAGAGTGGATAATGGCTTGGTTTAAGGACGTGTTAGAGCTGGGATTCTGCTCTGGGGTGTTTCTGGGCTCTGCTGGAGGCAGTGGCAGCTTTCTGTGTGATTGTTCTGCAGCTAATGGCTGGTTGGTCGATGGGGGAACCCACCCAGGGTGGAATCCCACACCTGGAATTCCAGCAGGAGGAGCACCAGGAGCCTTGCTGGTCATGCTGCCCTCTCTGCCCCACTGCTCTGGCCTTGAAACATCCCAAACCCCTTGGGCACGTCAGTGGGAAGGCAGGGTTTGCATGGCTTCATTGGGAGCCACCTCCAAAGCACTCCTGGCACAGCTCTGATGCAAAGAGCTGTGATGGAGAGGCATGAAAATACCCTGGAAAACGTGGTGTGTGGGAATGGAAGTGCAGAAGCACTTTGAACTGGAATAAAATTTGCTGGGGCGTGTCCAGGGCAGGGAACGGAGCTGGGAAGGGGCTGGAGCCCCAGGAGTGGCTGAGGGAGCTGGGAAAGGGGCTCAGCCTGGAGCAAAGGAGGCTCAGGGGGGACCTTGTGGCTCTGCACAACTCCCTGACAGGAGCTGTAGGAAGGCGGGGATCAGCCTCTTCTCCCAAGGAACAAACTCAGAGGAAACAGCCTCAAGCACTGCCAGGGGAGGTTCAGACTGGATATTAGGGAAAATTTCCTCACCATAAGGATTGTCAAGCACTGGAATGGGCTGCTCATGGCAGTGCTGGTGTCACCACCCCTGGAAGTGTTCAAAAGGGGTGTGGGTGTGGCACACGGGGACACGGTTCGGTGGTGCTGAGTGAGCAGCTGGACTCGGTGATCTCCAGGGCCTTCTCCAACCCTAATGATTTTGTGCTTCTGTGAAAATGTTTTTCTCACACAAATGCACACCAGGTTAGGGCAGGTCTCTAAAGCTTGGTTGCTGATGTGAGGTTCTTTGACCCTCCACAAGACACGGCTACAGTTTGCATAAAATAGACCCAAAATCTTGACCTCCCTCTTTCTATTTTAGTTTGTTTTACCCACAAACCCGCAGCACATCCACGTGGAGGAACTGCAGCTCTTGTGGCCAGGAACGGTCCATGCTCCCTGCCAGGGCTTGCTGCTGCCATCAGCACGTGGGATGGGAGCCTGGAGCACCAGGCAGGCCCTGGAAGCTGCAAATCCCCACCGTGCCTCAGCCTTGCTGAGGTGACCCCACGGATTTTGCTCGGCGTCATGGATCAGGAAGCTCAGAGCAGCCCAAGGTCCCACTGATGCCTTAGGTTTTAACTTTTTATATTTTTCAGATTCTGCATTCCCAGTGTGTGACTCTGCAGTGTCCTGCAGCCTGGGAGCTGCTGCTCTCTCATGCTGAGACAGACAGAACAAAGCCTCTCCAGGCTGCTCTCCAAGGACACCCAGCCCGGCCTAGGCCCAAAATGTGTAACCCAGCATCTTGAGAAGGGGGCAAGCTGAGGGGAAATTCCATCATTAGCTCAAGTTTAATTGGTGAAATTGGGTTGAGATGCAAATGGAGCAAAGCTATAAAAGTGTGAAGAACTCGTGACTCGGGGTCCATCTTGGGTGCAGCCTTTGGCCTGCCCAGGGTGTGCCTCTGAAGGCCTTTCCAATAAATATCCACCTTTATTCCCTTACTCCTGTCTGGTCTCTGTTTCCAGGTTGGCCTCTTTAGGCATCACCATCTTGCTGGAAGATGCACCCACTGTGGTTGCACCTCCAGCTTCCCTTCCCTCTTTGCTCGGGGCTGATGTAACCCGCAGCCTGCAGCCCCAGCCGCGGGAGCTGCTCCTTTATTACCCTTTTCCTTTCTGGCGCAGCGGCCAGGACAAGGCAGCGTGGCGTCCACCGTGGGGCTCTCTGGAAGCCCCAGCATCTGGAGCCGCGTTTGTGGCGTCCTTCAAACGTGCAGGCAGGCAGCTGCCGAGCACATGTGAGAGGGAGGGCGCTGCCTCTCCTCCCAGGGATGCTCGGATGGAGCCTCTCACCCTCGGCAGCTCCTCCCGGCTGGGGCGGCTTCCTGGAGCCTCCGGAGCTGTGAGCACAGGGCTCAGAGAGGAGGCAGCTCCCAGACCCAGAGTGAAGCTCAGGGGAGAATTTTATTCTCTTTTAAAGTCGCTGGAAGATGGGGATGTTTGGATTTGGGGGTTTTGATCCAAGGAGTTCAAGCATCAGAGCACAGAATCACGGAGTCAAGGAATGGTTTGGTTGGGAGGGACCTTAAAGCCCATCCAGTGCCACCCCTGCCATGGCAGGGACACCTTCCACTGTCCCAGGCTGCTCCAAGCCCCAATGTCCTGGCCTTGGGCACTGCCAGGGATCCAGGGGCAGCCACAGCTTCTCTGGGAATTCTATCCCAGCCCTTCCCCACCCTCCCAGGGAACAATTCCTTCCCAATATCCCATCCATCCCTGCCCTCTGGCAGTCTGAACCCATTCCCACTTGTCCTGGCACTATATTCCGTTATAAAAAGTCCCTCTCCATCTCTCTTCCAGGCCTCCTTCAGGTACTGAAAGGCTGCAAAAATGCTTCAAGAACCCCCAAAACTTCAGGACTGAACTTTCCTAGCAAAGATTCCACTCTCAGCCTCCCAGGAAATAGTTTAGCAGCGTCTAACATTTTGCTGCCAGCTGGGAGACCTGGACCACTGAACCTCCATTTGCTGGGTGGGCACGATAATTTTATTTCTTCACCCCCTGCATTTTCTCCTTACAGCTTGGGACATTTTTTGGGCACATAAAGAGTTTGGTCCCAAAGAAAAGTTAAGATCTTTCTGGAGATGGAATTATGGTGCGGCATAAAAATGATCTCTTCCTGTCATTACTGATTTAGGGCAGGAGGCCACCCCTGTCCCCCAAAACAGCATCCAGAGGTGTGTCACACCCTCCATCTGCTCCCTCCCACCAGGCATAAATTAAATTCTGCCTCTGGGAGAAGCCGTGGAGTGGGGAATTCTGGTGGGAAGGCAAGGTGCGCTTCAGAGGGAGGTTTGGATCTGCTTAGGTTTGAGCTTCGCATGTTTAGTGGGGCCGGGAACACATCCATGTGCATTTTTCCCTGCCTCCTGCTTCCCCTCTTCTCTTCCCCAGCCTTGGAAGGACAGAACCTGGTGTGGGAAGTGGAGCAGGAGGCAAACAGCTGCCCCACGGACAGACATTCCCAGCTCTCCTCCCACACGTGCCCACGCTCGTCGGTCATTCCCCAGAATTCACATCCAGCTCCCATGGATGGGATGGCTCAGCTTTGGGATGGGGGAGAAAACATCGCCTCTGCCTCTGCATCCTGCCAAGGGAGAAGTGGGACAAGCCCCTGTTATCCCCGGGGGCAAAGCCGTGTTTTCCCCGGGGGCAAAGCCGTGTTTTCCCTGGGGAAAAACCCATATTTTCCCTGGGAGCAGCGGGGAAATTCTGCAGCACCCAGCTAAGCCTGCGCGGCAGCCCCTGCAGGATGTGGGGTTTGCTCTGCCAAGAGAAATGAAATAATAAATAGGAGGAGGAGGGAAAGCCTGCAGCCTGCTCTCACTTTCACTGATTTAATTCCAACGGCGCTAATTTTGGGAACGCCAGCCCTGCCTCGCACGAGTTCCTCCCTGGATCCCAATCCCTCACCGATGGGCAGACAACGCTCCGTCCTCCTGCCCTTCCATCTTGCAGGGATTGGGGGGGGAAACAACACCCCCGTTCCCAAACTTTTAGCACCCCAAGGCAGCAGAGTTTGGGAGAAGTGCTAGAATGGATGTAAACAGGGAATTCCACCCTTCCAGCTGCACGTGGGGTTATAATTAGCCGGGAATGCAGCTCGGCCGCTGGTGCATCAGATGCGCCACGCTGTCGCCAAATTTGCAGATGTTCAGCCTTACTTTTATTAAGCATGACAATGCCCAGCAGGATCTATTTTCCCTGATTATCCTCAAATGGAGAGGAATATTAAAAGGCAGGATAATTAAAAATAGATGCCTAAACAAAAGGATGTGTCTACAATTCTTTTTCGTAGTGCTTTGAAATAGTTCGAATTTCTCGGCTGGCTCGTGTGCGCAGGGAAGCCAAAGGATGTCTTAAATTCAGACATATGTCTTCATTCTGTTTAATGTGCCAGAACAAAAACAGAGCTCGGGACCACCATGAATTGATTTGGAAGCGACGGCTCCTTGTCCCACTCCGCCAGACTCCAGGGCAGCTTTTGCAGCGAGGATATAATAGCTTCCTACAAGATAAGGGGGGAAAAAAAGAGGGATATGGAGCCTGTCTGCTGAATTTGATGTCGTGGATGTTGCACGGGGAGTGTCCCCGGAAATAAACTCCGTGGTATCTTTTAAAGCCCGCGTGCACGGGTGTTTTCCAGAAAGGCTTTGCACAAGGAATTTCCTTAAATCCCCCTGACATTTAGGGCAGGCTCGGAAATAACCTTCCTGCCTTGGGTTTCTTTGGAGGATGAGGATTCAAGGAGAGCAAACAACCGGATTTGGAGGAGATGCAGCCTGTCAGATGGCAAATTAAGGGCCCTGGCACAGGGTGCCCAGAGAAGCTGTGGCTGCCTCATTCCCTGGAAGTGTCCAAGGCCAGGCTGGATGGGACTTGGAGCACCCTGGGGTAGTGGAAGGTGTCCCTTCCAACCCAAACCACGCCATGGTTCTATGATTCTAAACAAAGCACAATGGGGAGGTAGAAAATTCAGGAATTAGTCATGGGAAAAGGGAAACTCAGGCCAGGAAATGGATCTTATACACAAAAAAGGCACAGGTTAAACTTTGCAAACGTGCTTTAGGATGAGGTAAAGAGCAGCACAGGGCGAGGGGGCTGGGAGTGACCCGTATAGAGTGGGAATGGTGCCTTCAGACCCAGAGACGTGGCAGGGATAGCTGGGAAGATGAGGAATGAGGCTCCAGAGGATGGGATTCGGGATAGCTGTGGCTCAGTGGGTGATGCTGGATGCTGCCTGTGGAGGGAGAGGCAAAGCTCTGACTCGTGTGAATCCACCTCCGCCCTGAGAATGGCCACCCCCATCCAAAGCCAAAGCCAAAGCCAAAGCCAAGAATTCAACCTCTGCTCCATCCCTGCACATTCCCCAGTGTCTGGACACCAAGCCACAACTTCTAATCAGATGTTTTGGGGCAAAGAAGGGAAAAAAAGTTGAGACAGGGAACAGGGAAAAACCCCAAATCCCAATGCCATTGATCCAGCACAGCCTTGCAGGGACCGGGGGTGCCTGGCAGCATCCCGAAGGCCAGGCTGGAATGAGCCAAGCTCAGCATGGAGAAGGCTCAGCCATCATTTCCCGGGCTGTAGGACAGGATGGTTTCCTGGGAAGAGATGGGAACCGTGGTATTTCCCCCCAAATGCAGCTTTGCAAAACCAGACAAACGTTTTCAAATCCTTGCTCAAGTTTCTTTTCTCGTCTGTATTTGTGTGGATGAGCTGACGTGTCCCGTGGTGCCTCCACCCCAGGGAAGCTGTGGGGTGTAGCACCAGCTGCAAAGAGCATTCAGAAAGCGAAAACCAGCTCAAAAATGAGTCTCGGTGCCTAAAGCTGAACTCCAAACGCTGATCTGGAAAATCCTGACCCTCTTGTATTTTCTAAGGGGATCTAAATCCTCCAGGCAACTTGGCTGGGGTCTGGAATCCCCCCAGACACCGGGACTTAGGCTCAGGGTCTGTACTGCATCCAGATACGGGTGGCAAACATTCCAGGAGCCCCCAGGGCAGGGACTGGGATGATCCTGTCCCTCAAAACTATCCCAAACCCGCCAAATTTAGCCAAGCACTTGACTTGCCTTCCACTCTTATCTGCAAAGTCGGTGTTGCGTGGTGGGTTTTAGGCAGGGCAGTTTCCCATGGAGACAAAACTTGGGCGTGTGGCGGCAGAGGCAGCAGTGCAGCCTCAAATCCCAGTTTTTCCTTTGGAAGTGCCCAGTGCTGTCACCCCTGGAGGACACCAGTGCCTGTGGGCCTTGTTTTTTGTGGCTTTGATTCAATCTGGAAGAGCGCAGCAGCTCCCGTATCAGTGGGGTTGTATTCATCTCACTTTGTGGTTGCCAGTGTTTGCAAGAATCCTACAAAACATCCCAGCAGCAATGGGATTTAAAAGCAGTTTAATGACTTCCCACTGGCTGGGAATGTCCAGACTCCTGCAGCCTCCTGGGGCTGGGGATGCCCAAAAATGGATTTGCAAATGCCATGCGCTGCTTGTTTTCTCTCTTCTCCCCACAGAGTAATAATCACTGCTCACCCTGGCAGATGCTTTGGGGCAATTGGAGGATCCCGTAGAAGCAGGAAGAGAGGTTTGGGAAGCAGGGAAATGGCTGGGAGAGGAGCAGGACAGCCACCTGAGCTCCAGCAGCACCAACTGGAATTATTCCTGTTTCCCCCACAGCAGAGCTGGGTGGGATGCTGAGGGCTCCCCTGCCCCAGGAACAGAGGAAGTGAGGAGAACAAAAAATCAGATATTCCAGGGGGAAGTCTGGATGAAGGACCCAGATTTCCTCTCCATAAATCTCATTAAAACACAAGCTCTGTCTTCCCAATGCTGCTCTAGCGCCGAGCAGTTTTCAGGGATCATAAAGGGCTTCTCCAAAATGCTCCCAGGCTTTTCTGGATGGAGGTGCTGGGGCTTAGGGAATCATCCCTGCCCTCTCCCGTGCCTGCATGTCCAGCAGCTCTTCTGGCTTGGCCTGCTGGTGAAGCCCTGGGTGTGCAGAGGTGGGTCCAGACTCCCAAATCACAACTGGTCCTTGACCTTCTGCGACACCTCGGTCCCAAAGGTGCCCCTGAAGGACCCCGTGAGCACAAAGTGCTGGTTAAAAACCCCCAGCTGAAGTTGTAAAACTCAATTTTCCATTCTCCTTTTAGGATCTCTGGCACCTCATTATCAAGATTTGGAGGGTTGTTTTCTCCACCTCCCCCTCGTGCTTCTTGCAACCAACATGTAAATAAACTGGGTAAGATGTGACTGTCCCAAAGTGTCAGGAATGGGAGTCATCCTCCCACCTCCCACCCTCACCCCACAGGGCCCAGCTGTCCCCTCAGACCAGTCCTATTTGGCACAAAGAAACATCCACGGATTTCCTACACATATTTTAGCCACTCTGTTTGTACACACTCAATAAGTGAGATCAAGGAGAGAAAATAACCCCCAACCCAAACCAAACGCAGCCCTTCGAGCTTTGTTTTCTCCCACACTCATTAAGCGCTAACCCAACATCTGGATGCTCTATAAATGTGTTATTTAAGGAGAGAGAGTTCCCCAGAAGTGATTCTTTGCAGTGTCCTCGTCCCTGTGGCAGAGGGGCTTTGTGCCGTGGGGCTCAGTGGCAGCTCCTCGCATTGAAGTGACTCTTTTGTAGTCTGGGTGTCTGTGCCACTGCCAGGGCCAGCAATTACCACATTAAAAATGCTCGTCAGCCTCATTAAGGAGCTCTGCCTTGCAGCATCCGGCGGGGAGCTCGCTGGGAGCCTGATTTAAAGGCAGGAGCGCCTTGCTCAGACAGGGATGGAGATGTGGGATCACCAGCACGGTTATCCCTCTCCCTCTCCCTTCGGTGGCTGCGATGGATTTGCTCCGTGAGGAGGGAGGGATGTCTGAGACACGTTTGGCTCTGCTGCTGGCACAGCTGAGGTGACGTGGGATGAAATGTTGGGGCTGCTCCAGGAGTGGCCAGCACGCTGCAGGGTTGGGCTCTGGCTCGTTGGTCACGACCATGGTGGCATCTCTTTGGGGACCACCACGTCTCACCACCATCACAACACAGGTGTGGGATGAGGAGATACACGGCACGGCCCTGCAGGAGAGATGTGAGTTTATGCCCACCAAAAAGATCTGGAAACTCCCTGGAGTGGCTCTGGTTGGTGCCTGGGACCCGCCAGACCCAGCCTGTGTAAATGTCCATTCCCATGGCAGCTGTGAAAACTCCTGAAGGATCTCCAAGCTGAAGGCTAAGTGACGGGATCCATGGAGACATTTGTAGGAGCCTGGGCAGTAAGGAGTTAATCCCAGAATCCCAGGATGGCCTGGGGTGGAAGGGACCTTAAATCCCACCCAGTGCCACCCCTGCCATGGCAGGGACACCTTCCACTGTCCCAGGCTGCTCCAAGCCCCAGTGTCCAGCCTGGCCTTGGGCACTGCCAGGGATCCAGGCACAGCCGCAGCTGCTCTGGGCATCCACCTCAAGGCCCCCCAACCCATTTCCAGAAAGATCCAGAAGAACGGACTGTATGTACTCACCCTTTGCAGGAAGAGCAGGAAACCCAATCCCACGGTGGGGAAAACACCTGTAAGAAGGTACCCCCAAAGCTGGGGTGGCACCCCCAGGACCCTGAACACCTGGATCGATGCTGGATCCAGGATGGGTGATCTCCTTTGCTCTCCTAGCTGGTACCTGTTTTTTGCCCTTCCCTCTTTTTGTTTACTCTTTTATCTTAATTATTATTAGAAAATACAGGGAAAATTTACCCCAATTTCCATGCCGAGCGTGCAGTCTGTCAATAAAACTTTGGGACTTGTCTTTCTGCACCCTCTTGGCTCTTGCTGTGCTTTTCCAACCACAAGCATCTACAAATCTTCCCTGTGGGAGTGGGACCCCACAGCCATCAGAGAAGCTGTAGGCTAACAGCTTCCCTTCCGTGTCCTGTTCTCCTTCACCACCTTTTGGAGGAGGGAAGAGCAAATCTGGGAAATAGAAATTTGGGGAAATTTGGGGCTCACAGGAGAGATCATTAGACAGGAAGCAACAGCAATTTGCAAGGCAAGAATTCTCCTGGGCATCCTATAAAGCACACCAACAAGCAAAAGGAAACTGAGAAAACATTCCACTTCTCCTGGAATGCTGGACCAACGTCGTTCTTCAAGGAGCACCAGGACAGATCGCTGGGAAAACAGGAAATGAGTTACGTGGATCAAACCCAACCCAATCCCATCGCTGGGAACACGGCTCCAGCTTGGATTTTGCATGGAACTGGAACTACACGGTTATATTTTCTATCGGGGAGTTTCAAACTAATTAGAACCACGTCAGCTTCATTATGCTGGAGCTGGGTGGCAGAGGAAAATCTGGATGGAAACACGGCTGAGGGTTTGCGGGAGATGCTGCTGTCCCTGCTTGCTGATATTTTGTTGAAAACCCTCCAGGGGAAAGGAAGCAAAGCAATGACCAGACAGCAAAACCATGAAAGAGTTTGAAAGGACTCGTTTATTGAGGAAAAAGAGTTGAAAAGAAGAGTTGAAAGCAACAGGTTGTTTCTCGCTTTTCAAGAAAAGGTGCCACTTGTACAATAAGCACAATTTGTCCTGGAAATGACAATTATGATAAAAAATAACTCCTCTTTAATTAGTCCTAGGCCATGGGAAGGAGTTGTACGGCATCATGACCTCATGCTTTTAATTATCTCCTGCCTACACCATCTCCAAGCTCTGGTGAGAAATTAGGAAAGGCAGGAATTTTGTATGATTGGATTTTATTTTGCTTGTTTGCCTTTTATTCCGCCCCTCCAACACATGGGAAAGAACAGAATTCTGCAATACCACTCTCATATATTAGAAAGAGGTCTGGATACAGCCAGATGTGCTGCAGGAAGGGATTTCTGTCCTCCTTCTTCTCCCTTGAGACTGAGAATTGGGATTGTTCAGTCTGGAGAGAAGAAGCTTTGGGGTGACCTCACTGTGGCCTTCCAGGGCCTGAAGGAGCTACAGGAAAGATGGACAGAGACTCTTGACAAGGGCTGGAGGGACAGGACACAGGGAATGGCTTCCCAGTGCCAGAGGGCAGGGATGGATGGGATATTGGGAAGGAATTGTTCCCTGGGAGGGTGGGCAGGCCCTGGCACAGGGTGCCCAGAGAAGCTGTGGCTGCCCCTGGATCCCTGGCAGTGCCCAAGGCCAGGCTGGACACTGGGGCTTGGAGCAGCCTGGGACAGTGGCAGGTGTCCCTGCCATGGCAGGGGTGGGATGAGATGGGCTTTAATGTCCCTCCAAACCCAAACCATTCCATGATTCCATGATAATCCTGACTGCCAAGTATCCCCCCGCCAATTCCCCATTCCCAGCAGCTCCTGGCTCCTCTGCAGAGCCAGCACTGAAATGCCAGGGAACGCGAGCTTAGCTGAGGTGTTGGTGAGGTTTGGGGGCGAGCACGGCTGCTACAGCAGGAATTTAATCAATTAATTAATTAATTAAATAAATTCGGGAGCCGTGGCGATGCCACATCTCCCCGCGTGCCCCTCACGGTGTGGTGCGGCTGCTCCCCAGCAGGATCCTGAGGAGCCCTTTTCCTTCCCTTCCCTCAGCCGCTCCAAGGCCTGCTCCTGGTTACCCCCTGAGGGAAGGGCCCAGGTTCCCGGAGCACTCGGCTCGGCGGGACAGATCGGCTGGGAGAGGAAAACGAGCTTTGGGGTAATTATTTCCTGCTCCCCTCCCCGGGCTGGGGTTTGGCAGGCAGGACACGAGGGAAGCGAGCCGCTCCCTGGAGAGGATCCGCGTCCCCAGGGATCAGGGATGATAAATGGCTTGCAGAGCCGGCTGGGAAAACAGCGGCGCCTCAGGAAAGCTGGGAATCATCCCCCCGTCTCCCTCCGCTTCCACTGGAGCGGCTTCCCCTCTGGAAAAGCTCGGCAGTTCCTTTGATTGCAGGCGCCGCAAGGAAATGTGTCCGTGCTGGCAGCTCCTGGGCCGGGCTGGAGCTGGGGATGTGTCCCCCAGCCCTGGCAGCGGGGCACCGTGGGATCACCTCCACTCTCAAATTCCAGGGAAAAATGTCTTCATCCTCGGTTCTGCTGCCTCCCAGATCCTGGAAAAAAAAAGCCAGGCTGGACACTGGGGCTTGGAGCAGCCTGGGACAGTGGAAGGTGTCCCTGCCCATGGCAGGGGTGGCACTGGGTGGGCTTTGAGGTCCCTTCCACCCCAAACCATTCTGGGATTCTGTCACATTTACCTCGATTATTGGTTGATCCTGACTACGACTGATGATAGTGTTGTGACCAGGAACAGGTTTTAGAGTCACTCCAGTTGTTTCCAGGGCTTGTGGTGGAGAAATCCCTGAAGGAAAACGCCTAAGGGTAACTGAGGCAGCTCTGACTGTACCAGGGGGATCAGACGTGCTTTGAATCTTCAGTGGAATCCCAGAATGGTTTGGGTGGGAAGGGACCTTAAATCCCATCTCATTCCAGCTCTGCCGTGGCAGGGACACCTTCCACTGTCCCAGGCTGCTCCAAGCCCCATCCAGCCTGGCCTTGGGCACTGCCAGGGATCCAGAGGCAGCCACCATCAGTGGAAGCAGTAAGTAAAACAAATACCCCTAATGGCTTATACATATTTCTTTCATCCAATTTTCTTTGTAAGGTGAAACTTCCAGGTACCTGAGCTCCATTTAATTCAGTTGGGATATCTGGGGGACTAAACAGGATGGTGGATTCACCCCATGGCTGCTTGGCTACTGAAATCAAAACACACCTGGAGTGTCACTTAAATTCTGACAAACAAGAGGGAGGGAATGTGAGGAATAAACCCGGAGAGAGGATGGAGTGAAAAACATGCCCTTGGGAAGGTGTGGGGGGAACTATATATACAGAGGTCAACAAATAAAACTCCTTTTTGGGCTCTGCCAGAGGTGTCCCGAGCTCCCCAGGGCTGCAAAACATGTTTGTTTTGTGCAACCCCTTGGACAAAAACAATATGCTCTGAAAGGGTGGTGAAATGCACTTCTCTGCCCTAAATTAGCAGGCAAACTCCCTGAACCCAAACCAGGCTTTGCCAAAGTCACAAAACCTCAAACGCCTCGGAGCTGATCTGCAGGACCACTGAAGGGGCTCTTTGGTGGGGCAGCCTAAGCTCAAGGCCTGGAGGAGTCTTAGAAAGGTGAGTTTTTATTGAATATATCAGAGAGAGAGAGAATCAGTGAAAATTTTTGCTGTTCCCCACTAACTATGAAGTTTCAAAGAGTCCAGCAGAGCACTGGGCTGGTGACAGGGTTTTGGCTCAGCTTGCTGGCTCTGGAAGTGTGAAAATCCTAGAAGCCCCTTAGGAACAGAGTTGAGGTTTAGACCTAAGAACATCTAGCTCAGGCTTAAGCAAACCCCAGGCTCCGCAGGACACGTGTAACACCCACCAAGCCCTGAACCAAACTGGCAGAAAACTCCAGACACTGCAAATCATGACAACTGTGAAGATATAACAGTTGTAACTATTAGTTGTAACTGCAAGTAGTTGTAGCAATGGAGTTTCTCCCTCATGTTTGGTGAGGGGACAGTCACACTGGATGCAGGAGAGAGTAAATCCCACTTTCCTCTCCCTCCCAGCACTGTTTCCTTCCTGCTTTCCCACAGCACAGTGAAACACCTTTCGATGTTCTGTGAATTCCTTGGTGGAAGTCAACGCAGATTTTATTTCTCCCTTTATTTCTCTGGAGGAAGATCCAAAAGGACTGGAAAAATGTGCTCATCCCAGCCTGATTCTCCTGCGGTTTTACACGGCTGAAGGAGCTGAATTTGATGGTTTGGAAGAAACGACGGGCCAGGTTTGGGTTGCTTGGAAACAAATTGGTGGGAGTGGGAATTCCAGACCAGGAGTCACTATTTAATGTTATCTTTTTACTCATGGAATGGTTTGGCTTGGGAGAGACCTTCAGGATCATCTCATCTCATCCCACCCCTGCCATGGCAGGGACACCTCCCACTGTCCCAGGCTGCTCCAAGCCCCAATGTCCAGCCTGGCCTTGGGCACTGCCAGGGATCCAGGGGCAGCCACAGCTTCTCTGGGCACCCTGTGCCAGGGCCTGCCCACCCTCCCAGGGAACAATTCCTTCCTGCATTTTCCTGTCTTTTTCAATGGCCATAAATTATTTGGATAACCTAAAAAATGTATTTTGGATGGGATAAAAGTTCCCACCATGGTATTTTTTTTTTTCAGGTTTACAATGCTTCTTCCAGCATCCCGTTATGCCCTTCTTGCCTGCCTGCAGCTCAAGGCAGGAATTTGGCCTCTGGCTACAGCTTTCCTTAGCCAGCCTAAAAGTGTACTGATAAAATGTCAGTGGAGTCACTGAGGCATTCTCTAAAATCTCAGGGGAAAGTCTACAGGTATCTAAAAATATAATCCAAGCTGCAAAGGTATTATTCCTGCAGGAAAATGGGATTATCACCGGAGAGCTTCATGGAACAAACACCCATTTCAGCCTTGTGATAAGAAATTATCTTTTCTCCTTAGAAATGTTCTATGGACAAGAGCCACGGGCAGGGCCTGAGCCCAGCAATTCCCTGCACAGGAGGCACAACTTGTGCCCTGGGCAGTGCCCAGCCCTGAGCAGATTGTGCACAGAGGCTCTGGGCTCTCCTGGCTGGGGCTGTTGCAGAGCTGTGTGCACACAATGCTGTGCCCTGGGCTCTGGGATGGCCCTGCTGGAGCAGGGAGGTGCCACCGGGTGCCCACTGGGCTCCCTTCAGCCTGGCCCAGTCTGGAATTCCACTGAATTTCCCAGCAGGAAGAGGAGGAAGGCTGGGTGAGACTTTCTGTCCTACTCTGAGCACGAAAGGGAATCTCTGCTGGATTCCAGCAGTGACTCCTCTGGTGATTCCCTTCCCTCTCCCTTGGGGAATGGGGCCCTCTCACCAGGACAATCTTTAGCCACTGCCCAAAAGTATTCCTGAAGTTTTGACTGTTCCAGTGGCACAGAGCTGGTGCTGGGGGAGATGGGAGGGAGGCACCCAAAATCTGACCTGACTCTAACAGGAATAAACTCAGAGGATGATTTTGCTGCTGCAGTAGGATTTGAAGTTTGTCCTGTAATCCAAGGCTCTCCTGCAGCTATAATTACCTCAGTCATGGTTCATTAATACCTAATGGCAGCATAATTACAGCTCGAGACCTCGGCCTGCACCATTAGCAGGAGCTTTTGCGTGGCAGGTGGAGAATGATCCAGGTGAAAGTTCTCTTTCCATGACGTGTCATAAATCAGGGAGCCTTGCAATCCATCCGCCAGCCTGGATTTCCACATTTCTGCTTGCCCAGATTGCCAGGATCGAGCCTCTTCATTCCTGTTGTTGCTGAGGGATTTCTGCGTAAGTCGAATCAAAGACTTGCTGCTTCTAATAGGCTTTAGAAAAGCAGCAAGAAACAAAAACAACCCTGCCTGAGTGGATTTCTCCTACTCTTCATGTTTGCCCCAGCCTCGGATTATTAATTGCTGTGACTGTGATGTGCTTTGATTTATTTAAATCAAAGCAGGCTTCTTTGGCTCTTGGTTTAACTTTAAATAGACATTGATACAAGACTTAGTGATATAAAGAGCAGCTGGTTTTGATAAATGACATCCGGAGATGCAGGGGACTACGGAACACAGAAATTCCCAAATCTCTGCAGGTTACTGTGCATCATAACACACTCTTTTATTCTGCTCACAACACCCAGAGCAAAACAGAAAAACTCAGGAAAATTTCCACGTGAGCACCTGGGCACTGTCAGGAAGTCCCTTGTAAAGGTTTATTAAAGCTGGGAGGTTGAGTCTCACACCTATGAAGCTGCCAGGTACTGCTCTGACCCTGAAAAAAATTGTTAATTAATTAATTATGGCTATTCTGTGTTGATTCTCCTTCCTCAATTTGCTACGGTTAAATGCAAACACCAAAGCCACAAACCTGAGCTTTATTTTAGCCTCGAGCTGCACCAGAGGAGGCTCAGGCTGGACACCAGGAGGAATTTCCCCATGGAAGGGCTGGGGATGAACTGTGACAGGCAGTGGGAGCTGGGACAGGGTGGTTGGAAGGCAGGACCAGGGTTGAGGTTTTGGTGCTGCCTTAATCCACTTGTTTCCTTTTGCTGGTGATACTGGAGGGGAAATTGGGTTGAATCCTGGCCATATATCCAGATATATGGAATCATCAAGGTTGGGAAAGGCCTCCGAGGTGATTGAGTTCAAGCACTAAGCCACGTCCACAAGCACCACATCTCCCCATTTTTCTACCATTTCCAGGGATGGGGATTCCACAGGGATGGCGATTCCACAGCTGGCTTTAGTTCCACCCTTAAAAGTATTTCTCATCTTTGCATATTGCAAAAAACTAACCAGACACACAAAACTTTAATGAACTAAAGACAAAAAATATATACTTAATGCACCTGATGTTCCTCTCAACTCCATCTGTCACTTCTTATATCAAGCCACAGGATCCCCAGGGAATGGTCACAGCTCCAAGGCTGCCAGAGCTCCAGGAGCACTTGGACACCGCTCCCAGGGATGCACAGGGTGGGGTTGTTGGGGTGTCTGAGCAGGGCCAGGACTTGAAATTGAAGAACCTTGGGGGTCCCTTTCAGCTCAGGATATTCCATGATTCCGAGCAACTGGCTCAGAGGAAAATCATCCAACAGCCCAGTGAGTGTTTCTGTGAGAGGGGCTTGAGACACTTGAGAAGGTGGTGGTAGAAAAGCAGAATGTGGCAGCATGATCACGGAATCCCAGGATCCCTG
>VWZT01011154.1:1308-14594 GCA_013397055.1 Pachycephala philippinensis
CGCCTCCGCCCGGCTCTCGCCGTACTGGCGGTGGCGCTGCTGGGCGGGCATCAGTGCCTGCCTCTTGGGCAGCATCGCCAGCCCCTGGCTCCGGCTGGCCCGACTCCCGCTGCGGCCCCGGCCCCGGCCCCGGCCCCGGTCAGGGCGGGCGGAGCTGCGCAGGCAGCGGGGCTGCGCGCCGAGATAAGCGGCAAAGACGATCAGGACGCTCTGCCCTTCAGCTGCCCCCGCGGAGGCCGCGCCAAAACAGCGGCCCAGGTGTCACGTGGAAAGGAGACGTTTTTCTGGAATCCTTTAATAATTGATTGTCAGCGCCCTTGAACGTTCAATTTAACAGGTTACGGAATAACAATCTTTATTAATTTAGAATGTTAATGGGTTGGAATGGAGCTTAAACATCATCTAGTCCCAAGCCCTCTACCGTGGGCAGGGACACCTCCCACTAGACCAGGTTTGTCAAGGCCTTATCGAAACTGGCCCTGAACACATCCAGAACTTCCCTGGAAAACCCGTTCCGGTGCCTCACCTCCCTCACAGTTAAAAATGTCTTCTTAATACCTATCTAAATTTCCCCCTTGTCTTATCACTACAGTTCCTGATGAAGAGTCTCTCTTCAGCTTCCCTGTAGGCCCCCTCCAGATACTGGAAGGTTGCCATGAGGTCTCCAGACAACCTTCTCAGCCTGTCTTCATAAGGGAGGTGGCTGCAGTTCTCTTATCAACTTAGTGCAGAGGAGGCCACACACACCAACAGTTCCATGTCCTTATGTTGGAGGCCCCAGAGTGGGATGCAGTGTTCCAGGAGGGGTCTCACCAGAGCAGAGCAGAGGGACAGAATCCCCTCCCTGGCCTTGCTACTTTGGATACAGCTTAGAATTCTGACATGTTAATGTTCAAAGATTGATGGTGAGAGTAGCTGACTGCAAAAACATATTCAAAGCAACATATTAATTCAAAGCAATGTATTAGAAAGCTCTAATCCCTAACAAAAGTGAGCTTGAGACAATCATTTAGCACTCATAGAACACTGTTCTTACCCAATAGTTGTCCCCATGGGGGCAAATAGAAGTTGAGCCTGTCACCTGATTCCAGAAATTACAATGGAGTCTTTCCTAACTTCTCACCCTTCTGAATTCACTTTTGTACCATCTTCTTAAGTTTAAATGGAGCTTGAGTGGCTCTAGTCATACAGCTTATTCAGTGAGGGGTGTTTGTAGATTGGGGGTGGATATCTCAGTATACATAACGTGTCAGCCTAAGGAGAGTGATTTCACCACAGTTGTTGATTTGACAACAGGACATCTTCCTTTATTGCCCTTGGTTTTCAGCTCTTGTGCAGCTTATCAGCCAGAAGGGAGCATGCAGTTCCATCCTCTGCAAGAGCCTGACTACAGTGTACTCTACTCCACCCTCCTTTAGGATGTTACAAGTGAGGGGGAAGTCAGGTATGCTGGCCATATTCCATGCAGAGAGTAGCAACCCTCTTTTCCTCTATAATTTCCATACCGTTATCTTTTTACCCCCAAGCATTTTCTCACACTAGGGAACATACACACACGTACATAGTGTCCCACCTATAAAATACAAGCACAGAATGTGAATATTTATTGACCGTCACACAGGCAAGCATTTTAAAATAACAACGCATATGGCTATTCCATAGGAAGCTTTGGCTCAGCAGGCAAAACCCATGTGCAGAGTGATCCAGTTTGGACAAATCCCTGAGTGAAGTGCACAGGACCTGGAACCCGTGACTGCTGTGATCCATCACAGACAATGCATTGTGTCTGCCCTCTTACTGACCAGTATCCTGCCCCTTCCTCCGGGTTTATGCCCGTCTGAGGCTGGGTGAGAGGATGGCTGTACAGTGGTCAGGGCCCAGCTGCCCTTCTCGATCCCTGCCTGGTGCAGAGGCATCGCGGGAGGAGAGCTTGAAAGCTGCTGGGTGAACTGCACTGCCATTCCCCAGCTTCTGGTGCCTGCAGTGACTTGACTTGCAAGAAACCCCAATAGCCTTGGTACAGGGAGACTCATGCCATTACTTTAAATTGAATTATGGCTATGCCAGAAGGAAAACAAGTCCCCATTTTTCATTTCCACATTCCAGCACCCTTAAATATGCTAGATAATACTTTAAATCTGTGTTTATGAAGCCCAAGCACAAGAAACACATTTCAGTCTCATGACCTCACTTACTTCAGGTCCCCAGTTCTGGGCTTAGTAGTTCTGGAGAGGTTGGTAGTAAGTGTGCAGATGTGTTTTTTACATACGTAATTATGCCACTACTCTTTAATGAAGTACACTACTACTTCCTCAAATATAAAGATGGCAGGTGTATAAAGAAAGTTGCATTTTCTTTAGCTACAAGAAGTGTCTCTTCACACACAATTCATGCACCTTGAGCATGCAATCTCAACTAAACACTCTTACTTAGGGGTGGGGGGATTTAAATGCACTACTGGGCTGAAGCTGAAGTCAGTACACTCGAAGGGGGGAAGTTAGTGTACGAATGCAACTAATACCTCCTTCATCATTCACCCTCTACCATGCAGGCACAAAGAGCTTTACTTTCTCTTTCCTCAGGATGCTTCCAATCATCACTTCTTAGTCCCCTGTCTGCTGAATCAATTTCAGCATGGAAGACTGAGCATGGGCTAGAACATAGCCTTCCATCAGAGAAGATAAATGCAAAAATTGGTTTCAAAATCTAACTAGTTCAAGTAAGTAATAAGAAATATTGATAATTTATCAGTATGGAAGAAAAAGCCAACAACTTTACATGCTAGAGAACTCCTATGCAGCTATTTCAAGCCATGAAAACTTACTAGTGAAGGTATTTTTTCATGTGGCTTCTGTGGTTCTTATAAAAATGTGATGATGTTTATAAAAGAAATTGCTGTGCAATAAATAAATTAAAGTAAAATTTTCACAGATGGGGAAACAGTTTTAAATATAGCTATGAAACAAACCTCACCAGAACAATTACATTAGGGAAAATGGATGTGTGTGATCTAGTAGTAAAATAGCTAAATGAGATTGACTTACCTATTTAAGAGAGTTAACTGTGCTGCAAACATGAAACAACTTAATCTTTCTCAATTTCTCAGCACTGATAATGTACTATTCACACCATAAAACATATTCCAACTTTGGAAACTTGAACATCAAAAGGACATGAAATTCCTGTGAAATATGATGATAGCACTTTTTTCTAATAAAAAGGCAGCATAAATAAACAACTGTGTGTCCCTCCTTATCATTAGCAGGACAGCTAAATAAAGCACAAAGATAACATGCTTGAAAACGTGTTTAGGAAAGGACACAGAAGAAATTATTTGTGAAAGCAACATATCTAGAAGTCACAGATAGCTGGCTTCAGACGGATGAAAACCAAAACAGGACTTACGATCCTAGTTTCCTAAGATCACTTTGGCAATTCTAGCTTTCAACTTCCACAAAAATAGATTGATAGGGAAAAAGAATTGAACATGATAGTTCAAAATCCAGATACTTATAGTAAGTTATCATTAATTCTACATTTATGTCAGGAATATTGAAAACTAACAACCTCAAAAAAATACAGAGACTTAAGTCTGATTTTCACTGTTTTTTCTTAAAATTTATTTCAGATTCATAAATTAACAGTGGTTTCAATTTTAACATGTAACTAATTCTTTTCTCAACAAGATAAGATGGTACATTACCACCTCTGGAAGGACTTCAAGTAAAACTCAAGTTCGTACTACTAATGAATGTAAATTCTCGACTGGTACAAGGATCCTCTTCACATTCTATGAAAACGGACATGTATTTTTCCCCAGTTGCCAAATATAATACCTCTATTTCTTAAAGCATTTTTGTCTGTATCCCCAAGGCCTTGAAAAAGATTCTTAGCAGCAATGAAACAGGACTGACCTGTTTCCTAGTCTTTCTGTCTTTCTTCTTGAACACAAGCACAGCAGCAAATGAACTCCCATAAAATCACAGAACAGAAAACAACCCCACAAAATCTCAGTGGCACTGCTTGTCCAGAGATTGTTTTACATATGATGACTAGTGTCTATGTTTTCAGTTCTCTAGAGAAATAAAAAAGGATGTAGCAGTCTACAAACATTGCAAACACTTACACAAGGATTCAGTAAACAATCAACATTAATAAATATCATTTGCTCCTTCTAAAATTAATTTTTGAAGAAAATATAATTTATTTGGCTAGGACATAGTTTTAGTGCAGTTTAAAATGGTCAGGTGGAACAACAAAACCCTGAAAACAGTCCATTTTTACTACCTGCTCTTTTCTAAATGATTTACCTAGTAAACAAATACAAAACATCATGGCTTTCTATTAAAATGCTCAAACAATCTATTAAAGAGCAGGGGTCCATATTAAAATCCACAGTTGTTTGTACTAGCAATCTAAAATAAAACACCCAGATTTTCATTGAACTTAAGCTGAAGGTTGTCTATGCTGCTGTCCTGTGAATTCAGATGCTTTAGCCAAAGACATTTCTTTTAAGTGAATGATGGGCCTGTGTTGCAATTTACCAGTGCTTAATATCCCTCATGATTCTTGCTGGGTCCTCTTCTGTGAGGCTTTTCCCTGAGTCATGTATTTATTGGAAAGGCTGCCTAAATTGGGAGGAAGAAAGCATCACACTTTAAAGGTATTATTTGCCTTTTTTTTTTTTTAAGACAGAAACCAACTGAAACAAAAAGACAGGAGAAAATTACTGTCAAGTCAAACTATAATGAAAGGACATACAGATCAACTTAAGAGCATTACCTGCTGAAGGACAGTAGGTAATATAAAAATACAAAATCAAAAACCAGCATTTTGTTCAACTAAACACCTGATGACAAATCACTTTGTATTAAAAAATCCCCAAACTTAGATTTGAAAAAGCCTTGCAGTGAAGACAAAAAACCCAATGTGTCTTCCCAACAAAACTGTTAATTTAATTTGAGATACTTGATTGCAGTCAAGTCTTTACAAACTTCAGAAAACTAATTACATCCCCCTCCAACTGCAGAGAGATTAGTGTATTATACCCATGCTGCTGAAAGGTTTGAAGAGTTGTACTAGAAATTCTAATTAACAAAAAAAAACAACCCAGTTCTTAAAATATTGATTGTACTGTACTTCATTGCTAATAAGTGTGTGAAATTACTGAAAGGAACCTACATTGTTAATCACACATTTAAAGCAAAACATCTCTCATTCAGAAAGAGTACATAAAGACCTTTATAATACAATCTCACTGCTACTTCCAAATGTAATTTTAACTAGTTTGCATTTTGGCAGCTCAGACCAAGGATGTGGTTTGATAACCTCTCCAAAATAAGTTTATAGTGTATAATTCTAGACAATTACTGCAAGGAACTCTCACAAGAAAGCATTCCATGTTTTGTCCCTGAAGAATCAAAGAAATCCATGTAAGCTGAAACAGGAGAGATTGATACAACTCCACCATACCCTTCTGCAAAATAAGTCTACCAGAGTCAATGATATAAAGGCACAGAATTCTTATGCCCAAGTTTTGCTTCCAAAACAAAACCCAAAAATTGTACACTTTTCCAGATTAAAAAAAATAGGTGGCTTTAGCCTGTTCAAGCTGCCACTGAGTTCAGCAAATTAGGTAGAGGTCCTATAAGGACTGATGAAGAAATCATACAATTATAAAATAATTTGGGTTAAAGGTCATTTAGTCCAACCCTCCTGCCATGGGCAGGGACATCTTCAACTAGATCAGGTTGCTCAGAGCCACATCCAACCTGACCTTGGATGTTTCCAGAGTAGAGGCATCCACCACCTCTCTGGGCAACCTGTGCCTATGTTTCACCATTCTCATTGTATAAACTTCTTTCTTTCTTTAATCTAATGTAAATTGACCCTCTTTCAGTTTTAAACCATTACCCCAGGTTCTATTGCAACAGTCCGTGCTAACAAGTTTGTTCCCACTTTTCTTATGGGCCCCTTTTTAGAACTGAAAGGCAACCATAGTCTTCCTGAAGCCTTCTTTTCTCCAGGCTGAACAACTCCAACCCTCTCAGCCTCTCCATAGGAGAGGTGCTCCATCCCTCTAATCATCTTGGTAACCCCCCTCTGGGCTCACTCCAACAGGTCCATGTCCCCCCTGTGCTGGGGACCCCAGAGCTGGATGCAGAGTTCCAGGTGGGGTCTCACCAGAGCAGAGCAGAGGGGCAGAATCCCCTCCCTCTCCCTGCTGGCCAGGCTTTTACAGTTTCTGAATTGAACTGAAGATATACAAACCTGACTGGGGACTCAAAAATACTTTTCCTTTTTGTTTCTTTTTTTCTTCATGCATAAGCACTCCCTATAAAAAACATACACACATCAATGAACCAACAAAACTGAAGTATTTAATTTCACAACATAAAAGGTTTTCCTTGAAAGCTTAAGTAAAGCTTTTCTCAATTACTTTATATGGACTTTAAAACATATAAAAAGTAAAAGATGAAACAAAAGTGACAGTTGGTGTTTACCTGATTTAATCTACCAGCATGTTTGACAGCACTGGATAAAGAAGAGGGTCCACAAAACACTTCTGGTTTTGAGCCACCTGAAAATATCATAAAAAGGAGTTGCTAATTGGAAACTAGTTCTATTTCAGTTATCCTAAGACAGAAAAACACCTAAATATTTGCTGTCTAGAATCAGAAAATGTAGAATGTAGGACATTTGTTATTTTCCTCAATTTTATAACATGGACAACTGGCATAATGTGGTGACATCTAAGCTAGGAACCTACAATAAATTAAGCTTTATATCCTCCTCCAGAATCAGCAGGAGACAGGGAACTTAGGATGAATGAACGTAAGGTGATAAGTGAAGTGTCTGTAATCTCACAAAATGCAGCAAAGAGTGAAATCTGAACTCTTTGATCCATTTGTTCATAGTACTTAACTACAGAGAACACTTCAGGCACTAAGCAAGTAATAAAAGACAAAGCCCAACCTACAGCAATTCTTTCAAATTCAAACATACTCATTCCCAAAATACAGACAATAGATAAAAACACCTACTTCAGAATTTATTAGTTTAGTCATATATACTGTACAGCCTAAGTATAGTTCTCATACAATGAATGCTAAATATAATTGACTATGAAACAGTCAGGCATATTCCCCTCCACCTTAGCAAACTCAGTATCACAGCAAACAGAATGGTTGGAAGAGAAGTTCAGTGAGAAAAGGTCAGCGATAAACAAACTCAAAAGTTAAATTTAGACTTGACATACACCTTCAAAAGGTCAGAAGCTGAATGAAGCATGGCTTCAATTTTTAATCAACTTTTCTGTCCATCCAATACTTCTAGTGGTCTATCAAGGCAAGAATACTTCTACATATATTCACAATTCTGAATATACTTGCATCATTTTCCTCCCTCTTCCAGTATTTTAACAGAGTCTTATGCCCTCTTCCACTAAATGCATCTGATTTTGAAGAGTTTCCTGATCTAAGGCAGACAGGGTATTTTTTCAAGTAGAGAAAAGCTGGTTTGAGAAATATGTTTACATAAAAGACTCCTATCTGTTCTTTTAAGAAGTCACATCATTAGGAATCTGTAAAACAAGTTTTTTCCAGCCTGAATTTTAATCCATCCAGGTTAACCTACAGGGAAACAGTGTTACTTTGCTCCTTTGGAAGCTAATTACAAGTACCACATATTAAGTCTGAGTTTTATCTTAGAAAGATATTCCTTTGTAACACAAATGATGAGCGATCCGTCTTAGTTGAAGGATGACTTAGATAATTAAACTCTTTTGCTCAGAAGTATTTCATTCCGGTCTGTCAGTCAGGATCTGTAAGGTGAATTTCTGTATTTCTCCAGCTGCTGAGTTGTCAGAAATGTTATTTTCTTCATAAAATTCTATCTGAGCAAATCTGTACACTTTTCATATTGACTTTAGGGTCATATAGAATCATTCTGGTTTAGGTAATGTGAAGAGCTATAATGCCAGCTTTTCTTGCAATTATGATGAACTATAAGAGAAGCTGTACTTTGAAATGTTGGCAAGCTCATCTACTGTGATGACAATGGAAGCAATTTCAATATATTTGATACTCATACCCTTTTTATTACAAATATCTTATCTGCTAAGAGAAACCATGCCAAATCTCCCAGGATGCAGCAAATTTCTGAAAGGAAGGTGAGGATGAAGAGAAAATCATTAAATGTGACCACTTGAAAAAGAAAACCAACTCAACATTTACATGATGCAAAAACCTTATCTGTTAGTCAATCATGTTAAAAGTACCAAAAAACACCCTAAGTGCTGTTTAAACTACTCAGCTTGATCAATTTCATACCTGCAACTCCTTTATATTGTGGGCATTCCTTTTTAATATGACCTTCTCTTCCACAGATAAAACAACGTTTTTCTCTTAAGTCTCTGTCTTCCAGACGCTTCCATTTCTCTGCTGATTGCCTGGGAGTCTTCTCTCTTCCAGTTTCCACTATTACCCTTGCTAGTTTCCTCTTCTGAGGTGTACATAGGTGCAACTTTCCCTCCTTGACTGAGCTCTCCTTTTCTGTTGGTTTATTCTGCATTTCTTTGTCCTCTTTGCTTCTTTTCTCCTTGATTTCTCCATACTTTTGTGCACCTTCATAATCACGACGCCGTCTTAGCCTGCAGTAGGAGAAAAATGCTGCAGAATTCAGAGGCCTTACATTCATACACAGAGCCAATAAAAAAAGCACACTGAAAACCTATGTGCTGTCCTTAGACAAAGTAATTCTTCGGTGGGATAAATAAAGTGAATTGTCATACCTTTCCTTTTGACTCTCCTACCAACAGCTACATTGGTGTAACACATATTTAATAATTTACAATTAGATGACAATGCAGACCTAAATCCTAATAATCGTAACTCAAAAAATGTAAGAACTGAAAATCTGGCTGCTCGACTTGCAGACAATGGAAGAGAAGAAACACCAAGCAAAATGCCAACAAAGTCCAAAAAAAATAGGGCAATAGTTCTGGGTTTTTTTTTTTAATTTGGACAAACTCAGTTCCTTCCTTCTGAAACTGTGAATATTCACTCTAAAAGCCTCTTCTGCTGAGAGAAGCTTCTAAAATTCTATGTAACTTAAAGGTCTAGTAGCGAAGAAACACTACCACTGTCAGATTTGTTTCATCTAACAGCTTTATACATGACTAGAGAAGGAGACAGGAGTGAAACCTCCAAGTCTGAAGATGATATCAGGCTCCTTTGGCAAGCTGGATGCATTGCTAATGGCTAAAAACTTGGAAAATGCTTCACAAAACTGAATGAAGGGCAGAAGAATGGCATGAGTTTCAAGGTCAGCTTCTTTTTTTAAAAAAAGGCATAAAAGGAAGACCTGGGCAACTACAGACTGGTCAGTCTCACCTCTGCCTGGTAAGATCATGGAGCAGATCCTCCTGGAAACTATGCTAAGGCATGTGGAAAACAGAGAGGTAACTAGTGACAGCCAACATGCCTTCAACTAAGAGCAAATCATGCGACAAATCTGGTAGCTTTCTATAAGAGGGTTATAGAAATGGTGGGTAAGGAAAGAGTGACTGACATCATGTACCTGGACTTCTGCAAAGCATTTGACACTGTCTTACACAACATCCTTGTCTATAAAATGGAAAGGCATGGATTTGATAGGTGGACCCTCAGCAGATAAGGAATAGGCTGGATAGTTGCACTTCAAGCATTGTGGTCAATGTCTTGATGTCCATGTGAACACCAGTTATGAGTGGTGTTCCTCAGGGGTCTGTATTGGGACCAATATTATTTAACATCTTTGTTAGGGACATAGACAAATGGATTAAGTGCACACTCAGCAAGTTGTTGCATGACTAAGATTAGCTTTAAACAGATACAGGAAAACACTATTTTACACATCAGTAAGAATACTTAGGGAACTGGTTGCCATAGAATGCTGTTAAGGAAACCAGGAGAATCAGGTTCAGGAAAAAAGAAAAACCAAAAGGACAAAATCATAAACAAGTCTATTCCACAAATGAGCATTACCAGAGCAGGGCAGGTATGTGCTCTTAGCATCTCTTATACAGCAACTGCATATGCTGAGGGAATGCATGAGACTACAGAAAACAAGTTTGCCCTTCACAGACAGCACTCCCTTTTGCAATGAATGGCTGAACAGAGCACTCAAATATATCAGTGCTTATACCCCATAGGGCATTTCTGTTCTTAGATGCATAATCCCATTTACTTTCCCTCTAATGTCGTACAGGAGGCAGCTGAGTATGTGCAATAAACCGGTGTTTCACTTCAGAATGCAAGATTAAAGATCCACAGAGGTAAGACTGCAGTTTAGACATTGAGTAGACTTTCACAGCACCTTCAGCACTCCTTAATTTCAAACTATCATCAGCTACTGTGCTTGCATTTGCCAAAGTTGAGTAAATTTCTAAATTAGCAGAACCAACAATGTAAATTCACAAATTTGTAATGTGTAGTGGAACAGTCACTTCATCCTACATGATGTTAGTAGCTTTCTTTTTACTTAGTTACAAGCAAGTACAAATGATTTTTAATGACAGCTTTTAACATAAATAGATTCTAAACAATGGTTAGGTTTTTCCATCCACCTTACAAGTGAGCGTAAAGGTTTTCAAGATTTCACTATTTTATAGACATGAAGTCTTTAAAGAGCTTCGTCTTAAACAGAAAACAAAATTAAAGGATGAGTTTTAAGTTGAGACATTTCATAAGAGGAAGGGCAGCAAAAGCCATTTTAGCCATTCATTTGTTGCAAGGAGAGAGTCACTGAATATTGGACGTGGCTATTCAGGGACAGGAAGTATTCTCTTGGATGTAAAACAGGACATTGTTCTCACCCATGTGTGCTTATGAAAAATAATGCTGTGACATTCTTGCCTTGCCCTTGATAGGAATTGCATGATTCTGTGAACTTGACAAAATTGTGTCTTGCTAGGAGCAGCACAATTCTGGTAGCAGAATCTTTTAATTAAATAAAAAATGTATCCATGAGTGCTTTTAACAGCACACAGTTACTCAGCTCTGCTGAATATTTAGATTCTCTTTGACTACTCCTTTCCTGTATAACGGAGAGTCAACATGGATACCTTAAGTTAACAGTTCTACAGCAACATCATCCACCACCGCCAAAACAGGTACTGATACACTGTAATTTAAGCTCAGGAAATAATCTGCAGCACATACAAGTTTTGCTTTAGCAACACTATCCTAATCTTTCCTAAACAAACCTAAGGAAAAAAGTTACACACAGATGCCAATACTATACTCACTTTCGTCTCATGGGACAATCTTTCATGAAATGGCCGATTTTACCACAAGTCCTGCAGCACCTATCATTTGGTGCCAATTCTCCTTCGGTTAGTACCTCAGGATCAAAAAAGTACTCCTGTAGAAGAAATCACATTAATAATTTAAAAATCACTTAAATAATTTTACTTAAATAAAAAATTAAAATCCAAACACTTGGAAATCAGGACAGATACAAAAGTGTTAAAACAGCAGTAAGAGTTGCAGAAAAGAATAAACCTGGGGTCTGTAGCTGAATCCTGAAAGACCTAATGAATTAACTGGCCACTGAACTCTTTTCTTGACAGGCAGCCTACTAGGTGTGCACAGTTTTATAAAACTGCAGTTTTAAGAAATGCTAAGCTGGTTTTGATTTGGATTAAAATACATAAATCTGTACAATGAAAGTATGATTTGACTAGTATTCTGCATACTAACATATTTTACATGCAAATGACATTAAAATGGTACTCAGCAGTAAGTCCCATTAAGATTTTGAGAGTAGTGCGGAAATTTAAGAAAAAGATCTTAAAGTGAGTAACCATACTCCTGCAAAGGCTAAGTTATATGCGGAAGACCACACACATACTCCTCTTAGAAGGAACTTACCATTTTTGATGGGTATTCTTTAGGAAATATTTTTATAGGGGTACCAAATACCCTTCTGCCATTGATAAAAGCCTTCATTATAAAATTAGTCACTGTGGAAGAAAAAAAACCCCAAATTGAAATCATCATACAAATACCAAACCAGAATGTAAAATTAAGTCCAAGACAAGGTCTTCACTTTGTAACTGAAATTGTTACCAGAAGACTTACTTTTTCTTGACAATCCAGCTCCAAGATTGTGGTTCAAATCAAATGGATCTATAGAAAGAAACATGATAGGCATTCCTCAATGCGCAGACAAGAGAGTAGACGTTCTTTCCATGAAAATGCAATGGGCCAGAAAGCAGTTTACAGAACATTTCTAAAATGTGTCACTGCATTTTCTCTGTCAGAGATCACAGTGACACCCAACAGCGTAACCATACACAGAGTTAAACCATTTAAGTAAATATGGACTCAGCTAAACTTAGTATTTTTGAGAAAACCTCAATGGCATTATAGTTAATTTCTTTGCCAAAGGATTTTTTTAAATTTGTTTTTCTGCCTTTTACTTCATAATGAAAAATATGAAGTTTGCTTTGCAACTTCTTTTCAGTAGCCAAAAAAACCCTTAAGAATAATTTTTAGCACTATTGAAACTCAATGGCAATTTTGTGATTTCAAAACATGAGCAAATAACAACTTATAATTTAGTAATAGAAAATTAAATAAGCCTTGTGAAAAAGCAAAATTTTCATGTTAAAGAAGTTCTGTATATTCCTGTACTTCATATGCTTTTACCTTCAATTACAATATATTTGGAGGTCCACTGCTTCTTGAAAGTTGTAAGCAAACTTTTTCTCCTAATGCAGATGACATGCTCTTTAAAATCAAATTCTTCTGTGTAGAATCGGAGAAGTCCCAGCCACAGTTGCCCAACAGATTCAGTGTTTTTCCCATAGTCTGGCCAAACAACTGACTAAAATGACAAAAATATTGTTACATCCAGTACTTACATTAAGCACAATGATTTTCATAATTTCCATAATATATTTTGATAATTTATTTTATACAGGAAAAATAATGGAGTTACAGTAGAATACTTCCTTTCATAATTGGTATTGATAATCCAATATTGGTTTTAAATGGTATATTTTTTAACCTATTAACAACAAAAGTTAATTAAACAAAAGTGGAAAATTAATAGAACTCCTGGCATTAGGTTTTGCCTCTTAAAAAAAGAATTTATTAATTCACTTTATGAGTTGTACAAAACAAAATTATTCAATGGAATGAACCAGATATGACCAGATGCACAGGTGGTAAGAGTTATCTTCACCCAAAGAGACATAAAGAACAATTAATCATCCTTAACACCTTATAATAATTTTGTGA
>VWZT01011155.1:2955-15278 GCA_013397055.1 Pachycephala philippinensis
TGGTTTAGGAATGGTATTCTCCAATTTAGTGCTCCCACTGAAACTGCATGCTGCTCGCTCGGTCCTCCCTCTTCCCCTCTCCTGTGGCGAGCTGGAGAGGAGAATTGGAGGCACAAAAGGTAAAGATCATGGGTTGAGATAAGAACAATTTACTGGAAACAGCAATGAGATAAGAAAATGCACAGTAACAGCAACAATATTAATGACAGAGGGTACAAGAAAGAGGCGAACAATTCACATGGAAACAACAATACCTTACCTCTTCCTCTGCCACGCTACACTGACCTGGAAGGGACCCCTTCTCCTTGGAAGAGAGTCCCTTCCCCCTGTCCCCCGCAACAACCGCGAGGTGCTATAGAATAACCTCCAGGTCCTGGCCATGCCCCCTTCTGGCTACTGCAAAAATTAACCCTGTTCTGGCCAGAACCACAACAGTAGACGCTCCAAATGATGGTACAGTATCTCTGAAGAAATATCCAGCATGTTATGTAATTATTATGCTCTGAGTTCTTGCATACCTAAAGTCTTTTGACATTCCTGGAAATATTTTTGAAGAGGGTCAGCTTCAAAGTAGTCTATAACGTGTTGGGTTTTTGAAGCACTCAGAATATCGGTGTGTTACTCTTTTGAAAGTTTTCATTGCTTTGGGCACTGAAAAATGAGAATAATGAGATATGAAGTAGTTTATACCTTTGTGAGATGGTGGGAGAGTCCTGGCTCTTGCAAAAGTTAGGCTGACTTACTGGTGAGTGGTACCATCTCTCAACTTTTCTTCTTTCCCTCTTTTGTGAGGGTGATAGCTAAGTCTGCTGAAGTGTCCTGTATAGCAGCTCTGTGCAGTTGCTGATCCTCTCTTCTGTCCTTTCTCTCCTCCAGTGTAGTGGTTTAACACCAGCTGGAAATTAAACTCCAAATAAGCCACTCCCCTTCTCCTGCCCCTTCTGGTAAGGGAGGGACAAAAGCAGAGACTATGGCTTGAGATAACAATTTACTGAAAGAACAAAGCAATGGAATAAGAAATGCACAATAACATCTGCAATAGTAATAGCAAAAGTATACAAAAAAAGAAGGTGTTTTACCCACAAAATGGTGTTCAACATTGGGAACAAAAACACGATGGTGGACCCTCCCCAGAGTTCACGCCCATGTGGCTTCCCCAGACAAAGATAAGATGGCAATGCCATGTGGCCATTGGGAACAAAGGCAAGGTGGCGAGGGGCTCCTGCAGCTAGTGTTTCCTCCTGAAACCACGCCCTCCAGTGATGACATAAGTGGTATAGAATAACATCTTAGCCACGCCCACACAGCGCTAAGCTCTGCCCCCTCTCTGCAACCAGGACATCTGGTTTGATCTCTTCAGGGCTTTGTTTCCCTCTTATGCACTTTGTACTTGAAGATTTAGGTTTTTCTCTCCTGTCTATGAGGAAGGGTTTCAATCTCTTATATGATACCATTGGTTAAGGAGATTTTCATGTTAACTGTAGTACAGAATAGTGGGGATACCACAATGTGAATTAGTCCCTGGAAAACAGAGATTTCATTGCAACTGCTACAACAGAGAGAGATTAAATCTACTTTGTTAAAAATTGAGGGATTTTTTTTTGGAAGTTAAAACCTGAAGTTAAAATAACTACTATTTGCCCACCTGAAACATTTTCCTCTATAATTAGCTTTATGTATTTCCACATGCTAGAATGTTTCTTTTGAATGTGAAATGTAGGAGGCACAAAAATTTTATGTAGCAGCTTAAGGATTATATTTATATATCCCCAACAACACTGTTTGTACCCCCTTCCTGAGCAATAAGTGACCACAGTGAATTTTAAGTAAGCAGTGTTTTTCATTTAATTCATATGTTTCCCATAGGATTGAGCAGTATCTGTTTCTGGCAAAGACAAATATCCACGTGGGGTTTTTTGGGTGTGTTTTTGTTTCTTTTTTTTGCTTGTGTCATAGACTTGCCCTCAGCAAACTTAAGCAATTACAACATCACCGTGGTGGAAGGAAAGAGCATCACATTGTACTGTGATACTACTGGAGGGCCGCCCCCTAATGTATCCTGGGTGCTCACTAATCTTGTTTCAAACCATGAGGTAAGTTTCATATTCAAATATGTGGCAATTCAGAGACAAGCTATCTGCCAAAGAATGAAATAAAGCCTTGTCTCTAACTTTAACTTTTAATAAAAAATATGAAATAGTAAATTAATGTTATGGATTACATTTATTTCTAATTACTTTCAATACATGGTGACTGCTGCGGTGCTTTTGGAAAACGGTAAACATTTATTCCTTGAGAAACTGATTTGCACTTAAGTTTTTGGATGTTCTTTTGTAAATGAGAGTGCTGTAATTTCATGCAAGTAATGTAGTGAATCAGGATACTGAAGCTTAAGTACTTTCTTATTATCACAAATACCTGCATAGAGAGAACAAGTTCAATCTACTCTAATTGTGAGAGAAGCTTTGTCTCTAATTTTATTATAGTTTTAGGTCAAAAGCTTGGTGTGCTGAAATGCTAGTTGTAAATATTAATTACTTTGTGATTTGTTTCATTTTCCTTTAACAAAACAAAATAATACAAGTCATGAAAGTCAGTCAAGGTTTTGCCATTGCAAAATTTTCTTATGAATTATGAAAATGTTCTCTCAATAAACCCATCCAGAGAGTGGGAATTTTGTTTCCTGAGATCCTGGTATTCTGTGTACCTGCCTTAGACTGTGTGTGCATTGGAGATATACTGATTCTTTCTGATGGAGATGTTGATAAGGAGAAGCATTTAAGCAGGTCTTCAATGTGGAGCTGTTGACTTCTGTTATTTACAATGTGCAAGACCCTTCGTTGTTTACAATTTTATGGCATTGACTCCCCTGCATTCATGAGAGTGCAGACTACCTAAAAGCTTTTGGGTCTGTACAAAGTGTTTGATGTGTACTTCCAAAAATGTTGCTGCAGTATGGAAGAGACAAGGCCTCAAACTCTGCATTTTCTTCACTGAGGTCATTACATTAGGCTTATGTAGAATTTGACTAGCCTGTCTTTCAGCTTTTCTAAGAGCTTTGCAGAGGTCTAGTTTTATTTTTAAACTTTTCTCTAATGTGTAAAAATGCCCAAATGCATCAGTTATCAGCAAGAACTTAAAACAGTTTAAGGAATTTATGCAGTTGTGGTGTGGGGGGGGGGGTTTGAGTCAAGCAACAAGACAAATGTGGGATACTGTTCAAAAGGTAAGATCACTTCAGTTTTTAACCTTCCCATCTCTCAAATGCCATGCTCAGTTTTCTTTGAGCTTTCCTGAAAAGCTTTTTTATCCTGACATAATTTTGTGAGAGGGGGTTATAATATAGCTCTGGAGCACAGTAGTCTTTTCAGTAGCAGAAGAATGAACGCCTTTAAAAGCTCATTTGCCATTCACAATTTTCCTTTTCTGTGAGTGTTGGCTTTGGTTTCCTTTTTCTCACTTCCATATTTTTGTTTTTGCCTCCCTTTTCTTAACTTCCAGTGCTGCTTCCGCCTGTTTTGCTTGCCTGTTTTGCAAGGAGAAATGTTAGAAAAGTGAAAACCAACCCTCAGTCCTGCAACATTAACCACATGCTCAGCTTTCATGCTGCTGTATAAGTTGGTTAATGTCAGTTAGACTTCTTGCTATGTTTCAGCCTGAGCCTGAAATTTGAAGCCCCGTGATTTAACTCCTGCTTTGAGGACTGTTCACCTGAGAGTTGCACATGGAGAAACATGCATCGAGGTGTTGGCTTTTCCCCTCCTCCTGCCCCAATGGGACATTTAAGTGAAATTAAGGTGTCATCTCGATGTTTAGAATTCTGGTCCTGATATCCTGTATGCAGTAGTGTTCATTCCCATGTCCCCATTGTTTACCACTGGAAGTCAATGTGGTTTTACAGGTGTAGCATATAATTTCACAGAGTCACTGAATATTCTGAGTTGGAAGGGACCCACAAGGATCATCAGGTCCAACTCTTAAGTGATTGGCCCATATGGAGATCAAACCCACAACCTTGGCAATATTAGCACCATGCTCCAACCGAACTAATCTCAGTGTTGGTATTTGCTCATGCTCTGTGTAGCATCAAAACATATGTGTACAATAAGTACCCCAAAAGGCTTTTTAAAAAAAGTCATCCTAATTCTTGCTTATTTTCTAAATTTGTTTGGTTCCTTTCTTTTTAATAAAATAATCTTGCATTTTATGAAAAAACTGAAGTATGGAAATAGTAATTATCTGGCTGTCATTTTAAGGACCTCATTTGAGATAATAGAGGCTTTAATATCTAGCTTTGCTAGCTGGTATAATTTAAAAAAAATCTTTGTAATTGCTTTTTGCTTTGATTTCGTAACTTTTTTTTTTTCAAATTGCTTTATGCAGTGTAGCATTGCTGCGTATTTAATATAGCATTAAATGAATGGAACTTTCTGTAAATCATAATTCTTACCTCAATTAGCCTGTGCTCAAGCACAGTAAAACAGCACTTGGGCAGTAGTTCAGTTAGTAGAAGGGACATATTTTCTTGTGGAAGGTTCCATGATAGCAAGAAGCTTTTAATAGACATTTGGCTAAGGAGGAGAGGGAAGATCTTGTTGTCAAGGTGCAGTAGAGCTCAGAAGGCAGTAGTAGAAGAGATGTCAAGCTAAGTGTAAATGAAAGAGATAAAAAGAAGAGTAAAGCAAGGACTGAACAGAATAGAGAAGGGAATAAAAAGATTAAAGAGATTAGCAATGGACCATAGAAATCAATAATGAAACTGAAGAGGGATAAGCAAGGGAATGGATGCAGAAAAAAACATTTCTATAGAGGGAAAGAGGTGTCAAACAAGGGAGAAACAGAAAGTGGCATAGTGGAAAAATGAATGAGTTTTTGGAGCTTTGAATCCATCCCTACCAATGGTTGCAATTTGTTCTGTAGGTGTTTTGCATCTGTTTGGATAAGATACCAAAGTAATGCTTTTATTATTTACAATTTGATACAGCTAAAAGGAGGGAAAAATGGAAAATGCTGTTGAACTGTGGAAAAGGGTTCCCCCTCTCTCCATTGTTTCTTTATGCCATATTTAGCACATCCATATTTTTTGATCATTTGCAGAGTGACACAAGTAAGAATCCTGCCTCACTAACCATAAAGAATGTTTCATCTGTGGACAACGGACTGTGGATTTCTTGCATAGCAGAGAATATTGTGGGAGAGGACCAAGCCTCTGCTGAGCTCACAGTATTCTGTACGTAAGCAGACTAAACCACATTTGAGATAGCTATTTTGGGTATCAGTATTTGTTGGGCACACAGGTTGTTGAAACAGAAACACACTTTAAGCATGTGAATTATCTACTGCAGCTAATTATGGGAATAGCCCAGTTGTTATTTTTGCCTTTTTGTGCTCTGACTTCTTCAGCAAAAATTATGTTTCTAAATGCTATGTTTCTTCCAGTCAGAGCAATCTGTAAGCAAATGTCTGAAATCCCAAATACTCAGTGGTACTGTCGGTGTGAACAGGTTTGTAATGGTGTGCATATACATACATACTCTCTTAGGAATTAAGAAACATGTATGCATCGTCATAGAAATTATTTATATTAAACCACAAATTTTAATTTTTAAAAAAACTAAACCAGTAATTGCTTTGTTCAAAAATTGGCACACTTACATCATGTGTTCTGTCAGATGTAAATTTATTTGTCATAGCTTTGAATAATTATTTGTCAGGGCCAAGGAAGGGGGAAAGGACATGTAGTATAGAAGCATTAGCTTCTTAGACCTGAGATTCCAACCTGAATTCATTTTCTGTGAAATATGTTTTCACAAGGTTCAACCCTCTGCTTAATTGAAGATGGGAATGGAACACTTTGTAGGTGGACGTTTTTTTCAGCATGTGCTCATGACAGCAAACTTTAGAAATCACTCTAGAAGCACTTAAAATGTTTTGAGGGTGGGAATTAGGTATATAATAGCCATGGAAAGAGACATAAACTAGAAGTGTTTGAACAGTGTAAATGAGATTTTGAGATTGGGACTGTTATGAGTGATAAAAGGGAGTATAACTAGATGAAATTGGACGCAGTTAAGAATAAATATCAAGGAAAATTTCCTAACAGCAAAATGACATGCAAGGTGTTGGAATAGTCTCCTGAGGGAAACAGAAGTCTGTAAACTTGAGGCATTTAGCACGTTTGAACAAAGAATGAGAAAATGTATAGCAGAAAATGGTCCTTCCCTGACAGAAAAATCCAGGGAATGAAATGAGCTGTTCTGGCTTTGTTTCTTTTAAAGAAGTCACCTGAAAGTTTAGATTCCTAGCTGAATATATTTCCAGTGTACTTGCTTTTTGCTGAATCTTAAATATATTTAATACTGTTTTGTTCCTTCAGCACTCCTCTGTGTGATTTTTTCAACACACTAAAGCTAAAATTTCCCTATCTTCCTTCTCAGTGATCTGGTAACTGAACTTTCCACACCTTGCAAAGTAAGTGATTTAATGGGGATTCACACTTTGTCTGAAACTAGTTTGTTTTGTTTCTTTCTAAAGAATGGCTTCATTTCAGTTGTGAGCACAGTACCCAAGGCAGAACAGGTGGGCTTTCTGTGTCTCTTCCGAATAGGTATAATTCCTTCAAGTAGTATGTTTTAGCACTGATAACCAGAGGAAAAAAAAATACTTTGGGGATATTCTGATGTTCTTCACTCTTTTTTCCCCTATACAGTTGCACCAAATATCACATTTATTGAATCTCCAACTCCAGACCACCACTGGTGTATCCCATTCACTGTGAAGGGGAAGCCTAAGCCCACATTGCAGTGGTTCTATGAAGGAGCTATACTGAATGAGTCTGAATACATCTGCACTAAAATACATGTTATCAATCAAAGTGAATACCATGGCTGCCTTCAGCTGGACAACCCTACCCATCTGAACAACGGTGCTTATACCTTACTAGCAAAGAATGAGTATGGAGAGGATGAAAAACAGGTTAATGCTCATTTCATGTCAGTGCCTGGAGATGGTGAGTAAAACTTTTTTTATGTTAGCAATTGCAAATTGGCGAAAATGTGGAGACAGTGCTCCTGGCCAGATTACCTATTTTGGAGGAAGTGTCTTACGTTTTTTCTCTGAATGAATGTCTTCAAGATTAGTTGCAAAACAATAATTTTTTTAAAACATTTTTTTCTTTTTTATTGCTTTTCAAGGGAGGCCATGCTAGTGCTCTTTAAATCCTCCCTTTGATTAACCATGCTCAGTGCCAGTTAAGGCTAGTAAAAGATTGCTGTTTCTGAAGTGTTTTCTTTAGCTTCAGTTCTGATCCTGGAAAGCACTGAGTACCAATTCAGTCACTGCAAGTTTTCTACACTGTGTACAAGTACAAGTACGCAGTGTATCCAAGCACACAGTGAATATGCCTATGTAGCATCTAGTGCATTGATGTGAAATCACTAATGCAGTCCAGTGAGTTGATGATAATATATTGTGTAGGACACTAGAGGGATCTGGACAGAAAACAAGTAACACAGAGGCAGGATGGACCAGCTCTCAGATCCTCACATGCATTTAGACATCCAATTTTCATTAATTTTGGTGGAAGTTGGGAATCTGCATGCCTAGGAATACTTGTGCTCAAGATGGTTATCTTCAAATGTATGCATTTTATGCTGCTCTAAAGACTCCAGGTCAGACCTTCTAAACGCTTATGTGAGCAGTCTCAAGGTGGATTAATTCACTAAACTGAAGTGACTAATATAAGTAGTTAATTTACATTGTGGTTTGATCTTTTCCCACATCTTCAAAACCATATTTGAAGTGATTGTAAGAATCCGAAGGCATTGCTGTATGTGAAAAAACTGAGTGGACCATGAGTGGAAATATAGGTGTAGTTTTGTGCAAATAATTTCAGAATCATACCTGAAAATATGAGCATGTGTATATCTTTGGCTTTTTAACCATAGGATAGAAATAGCCTCCCTCTTTTTTGAAAGAGCAATATGCAGTGCCAATGTTATGTGATAGAGAAAATCTGAATATTTAAATTCCCTCTCCTACATTGTAGGCTACAGACAGTAAAATATGGTTAAAAATATGGTTTGTATTTAACATTTGTTCCTATCAACTCAGCCTGCTACAGGGAGAGAGATGGCAAGTCTTTTTCTTTCCCACCCTTAGAAAGACAAGGTGAAGAGCTGATATAATGAGGCTCTATTTTCTCCTGTTCTTAGTAGCTCCTTGTCTTGGGGTGACTTTATGATGTGTATCCCCTATTGCCTGCTCTATGCCCAGACATGAATCCTGTGCCTTTCTGTGCCTTTAAAACTGGGTCCGAGAGAAAGAAAAAAAAAGCCAGGCAAACTTTTAGAAGTGGTTTTGTGCTCAAGGACACAGATACACACTCCCCTGCATTCAGCTGTGGCAGCAAGAGGGAGGAAGCACCCTTCCTGCTTTTAGCCCGCTCTCAGCTCCTTTTCTCAGGAGAGAGACAGCCTGCTAGCTGAGGCAAACTTTCTTTTCCCTGGAACTTCAGTTTCTTCTTCTTCTCTTCTGGACTGTTCAGCAACACCAGAACATCACCGGAGGCCCTACGCTGGCCCGGAGGGGCCCACGCCGAACCCCAGCTCCGGAGAGGAGAAAGCCACACCCACAAAGGACTCTGAAATCTACCCAGGTTCTCTCCACAGCGAGAGATTTTATTATTTAGCATTTTTCTTTGCTTTTTTTCCATGCCTGCGTGCACTTTACTTGTTAAATAAATAGGTTTTTTCACTTCTCCTCCGAGGAAAATTTTTTCCGAACCTGGTGGGGGAGGGGCGGCTGTAACCTGCCTTCTTTGGAGGAGACGTTCCTTCCAGAGCATTTCCCTTAATTTGTCTCAAACCGGGACACTCCTCTCTTCTTTTTTCTCTACAGTCCTTCCTTAAATAGACCAATTACAGAAACAGGTCATGGTTTCAGCTACTGGCATCCTTTAATACTACAATTAAACAGTTAACCACATAGATATTCTGCATACAATGGAAGTTCTCTTGCGCTCTGATGATTGAATATGAATCTGGCTTCATTTTCTTAAGAGAATAGCTGTTCCTCTAACACATTTATATTAATTTATTGTTTTTTTCCTTTAATGTTCCTTTTTTTTAATGCTTGTCCCCTGTAAGCTGAAAATTTTCCAGTTGTGGCCTTTTAAATTAAAGCTATCCTCCCAATTATAAAGACACCATTATTTATTTGTTCCTTTTTATAAACATATGCATTACAAGTCTCCAAAATAATCTATGTTGTGTTCAAACTGGACTACATATAGCCTGAAAGTAACTGCATTAGAAATCAGTTTGTATGTAGGGGATGGCACCAAACCAGTCTTAAAAATTAAGAGCAGGAGAAATTACTTATCTAGTTAGCCTCCTTAACGTTGTTTTTAATAACATGTGACTGTGTTGCACAAGTATTTTTGGGGGTTGAGTCTTTTGCTGCTGCTTTATTTTGAAAATGTCAACTTTATAAAGAGAGAAGCAAGCAAACCAAATGTAGTTGAAGCAGAGCATAAAGATGAATGAATAGGATATGTCTGTAATATTTTATTTGCACAACACCCTGTTCTAACAGGGACCAAAAAACAATGCTGTTCTTTGCATTAAAATAATTGCATGTAAACATGCAAAATTACTATGGTAAACTTTCACATTGAAATAGATTCAACCAACGTTTTGATGATGTTTTTCTGTATGGAATACTACATAGAAATTTGGGGTTGGTCCAACTTCTTGATTTTTTCAACTTTCTTTCAAGTGAAGTATCTAGTTCTATAAAAGGTATTTGAATGGAATAGATGACTTCCTAGTTTATATACTCCTAGCGGGAACTACAGGTTAAACCAATCTGATTCTGTGATCCCGTTTCCAGTAGACGGTAATAAAAATGTTGTCATTTAACTCCAGAGTAAAGGCCTAGGAATTTTGTTTGGGTTTTTTTTTTCTTCAGATTATGAGAAGTAGGACTCATACAGAAGGTAAACTGGTTCTTTCATCAGCTGAATGTTTTATACTGGAAAAACTGAATCCACGAAGGTTTATGGACAAAAAACCCTGCTCAGAACTTGCTTGAGGACAGATAGCACACACTTACTTAANNNNACACTTACTTAACTCGTTATTCATTTCTGCAGATTGGCATGACCATTCTCATGGGGCCTCTTTATATCTCTGGGTGCTACAATATCTTCAAATGCATTTAAAAATGAACCTAATTGTCTGCTGTCATTTTGCAGATAGGTTGCAACTCTTATATTTTCAGCAGAGATCCTTATGCTGTTGAAGTAAGCAGAAACAACTGTGTTCTGATCATACTTCACAGTGACTTTATGCCAATGTAATGTCAGTGCTATGGAATTACTGTATAGTGCTATAAATGGAATTATGCTTTTTGAAGTTTGAGTCACCTTTAAAGGTTTTAACTATTAATTTTATTACCAAACCACCACCACCAACAAAACCATACATAAGGCATGCTATAAGTACATTATAGACCAGGATGAATGGGCATGTTGAAATATGTTGGACTTTGATGATCCTTGTGGGTCCTTGACAACTCGGATTATTCTATGATTCTGTAATAACACAAGTATCTTTCAAAGCACTAATAGACTAATAGTATACTTACTTCAGTGTGTGTTATACTCACACGTACTTAACCTTACATATGTGCAGTAATTGGAAAAAGCTGCAAACTGGAACTAGTAAGATTTAGAAAAGTATTTACTAGACAGGTATCCACTTTGCTTGTGCAAAGGCTGGCTTCTCTGGTTTCTTTGCATATAGGAAATCTTATTCTTTCAGTAAGAGTTCTGTCTGTGGATCAGGTGTGCAGCTGGCTTCTTGGGAGCATCCTCTTAACAGCATCCTCTATCCTTTAATTTGACACAATGCTGCAGCTCTAAACCAGTTTGCTCTCTCAGTGATTTAACTGCAAATTTTCTGACCAGGTAAAAGTCAGTCGTTGTAACTCCCACTGAAGTCTGCTTCTGCATAATGTCAGGGAGAATTTTACCATTGATTTTCAACAAGAACAATTACCGTTGCACTTATTCCAGATATACATTAGCAGCAGAGAGCAGAATTTTACCCATTTGGTAAATATGCCTGCTTTTACTAGAACAAATGCCTTGTGCGTTACCTGTTTCACATGAAGCAAAGTGTTAACATTTGGGATAGCGCTAAAATAATTGTAAATTACAATGCAACATATTGATGCTACTTTGAAATTGTGTAGGTATTAACCAATGCTATTGCAAATAACATGTAAGCTCTTAAAAAATATCCTAAAGAAGTTCTTCTTCTTCTAGCATTTGCAATCTATTTACAAAGGCTTTTTCTTTCTGTTTTTTTTTTTTTCTTTTCTCTTTCCATGCACAGGTAGTGGCCTAATTGTGGATCCGGACGTTTATGGTATATATTTACTTTTCTGTTTCTTTTAATAATAGAAGTAAAGAAACTCAAACCACTAAAAGACTGAATGTCAGTCCCAGTTAAAGTGAAATGGCACATATTATAACACAATTCTAAAAGGCACTTTGTATTGTTGGTTCTTTTCCTGACATTATTTAAGATAAATGAGGGCAATTTTTACTTATTCTGCTGCTTTTGATTCAGATTAGCATAAATCCACTACTACTTATGCTTACAATTAGTACTGTAGGGTGACAAGTGTCTGATGTAGCAGACAGGCATGAGATTTTGTGAACCTTCCAGAGGCATTTCCTGGAGGAAAGAGAGTTCATGATTTCTCCTTATATAACTTTTTTTTCAGGAATGATTCCATACTTGTTTTGCCTCCAAAAATGTACCCTTAAATTCCCTTTAAAAATGAATTTGACAGAAGTGAGTTTTCCTGTTGTGGTGGTTTGACCTTGGCTGGATGCCAGGCACCCACTAAAGCTGCTCTATCACTCCCCTCCACAGCCAGACAGGGGAAGAGTGAAAATATAACAAAGGGTTCATGGGTAGAGATAAGGACAGGGAGAGATCACTAAGTAATTACTGTCATGGGCAAAACAGACTCAACTTGGCAAAATTAGTTTAATTTATTACTAATCAGATCAGAGTAGGATGATGAGAAATAAAACCAAATCTTAAAAACACCTTCCCCCACCCCTCCCTTCTTCCAGGGCTTAACTTTACTCACAACTTCTCTACCTCCTCCCCCCGAATGACACAGGGGACAAGGAACAGGGGTTGCAGTCAGTTCATCCCACATTGTTTCTGCCAGTCCTTCCTCCTCAGGGTGAGGACTCCTCACACTCTTCCCCTAATCCATCATGGGTCCTTTCCATGGGGTGC
>VWZT01011158.1:9044-73653 GCA_013397055.1 Pachycephala philippinensis
CGCCCCGCACGCGTTGGGAGCACCGGCGCTCCGTGGTGCCCGGGGCCGGGGCTGTGAGCTGTCCCCGGACAGTTGTCCCCGGGGGCTTAGGCGTAGCAGGTTCTGAGCACAGCGCGTTCCCAGCCCGGGCTGGCCCGGAGGTGTTGGCTGTTGAGAGCCGGAGGTTAACTCCGGTGAGGGGTCCTCAGGCTGTTCTTCTTCTGTGACCGCTTGCCCCCCTGGGTAGCTGGACCTTCCACTATCTTCACTGCAGCTGTGAATTAATACGTGGTCTTGAAAGCAGGATTTAATTTTTTTCCCCGACGTATTTCTTCATGAGCAAGAAAGGGAACAACTTTGGCTACCAGACTCCTTGGTTCACGGGCAGATGAATTCGAGATTAAGTTGAGCATAAACTTGTAAAACTGAGATTGAATAACGAGTGGGATGATTTATGAAGGAGGTGTTCCTGCCGGAGTAATTCTCTCTGCAGGTCATCAGACTGCACTGGTCTCACGTAATGTAAATGTTTTAAAGCCTGGGACTAATTATATTACCTCTGTTTTTCCTGCTGAAGAAGGAAACCCTGGGAGGTGTGCTGCTCTTTGCAGAAATGCAGGCTAGGGAAGGATTCCAGAGGCAGGTAGTCCCCCAAGCTGTTTGCTGTTGAACTGCTGCCTGCAAGGCAGGGCACGTTTTTCTTGGTGGTGGTCTCATGGCTTTACCTCCCATGATGTGATGCCTGCTTCAGGAAATAACTCTTCCGAGAATTTGCTTAAGCATTTCTGTAAGCCACCTTCTCTCTTGATTATTTCTTGTAAATCTCTCAAGCTTGGCAGGTCTGCTCTCTCAGGTTGTGTAGGGGGAGGTTATTTTAGTGAGAACTTTGAGGGAATTGTCAGTACTGTTAGACTTAGTTTTGTAAAATTACGTGTTTAGTGTCTGCTGGATTCTGAGAAAACTGAAGCATGAGACAGTGGTGGGTTGTTTGGGTTTTTTCCCAGTATTTATATAGCTGGAAAGGGTAACACTGTGTATCAATTGCAACTGATTTATATTTGCCTGAAAATGAAAGAGAAAAGTCCAAGTTCCCTGGTGGCACATGGCCAGTTTCCATTACCTAGACCTCTGCAACCACTGTCATATGTCATATTATTTTGTACTTGTAATTTGCACAGAGATGCAGTGTTAAAGGTAGCTGTGGGCAAAGGCTCCTCAAATTACAACTGACTGATGTGTGACTGCCAAACACTGCAGAGATTCACTGGTAAAGCATCTATTTAATTTCCTTCAGCTGCAACCTGTGGAGCAGGTGATGAATAATGTGGCTCAGGCAATTCAGAAAGCTCTGTGGTGGAGCCCTGTGGTCTGACACTCATTGCTGGTAGCCCTGGAGGTATAAATATGATGCTGCATGGTGGAATTTGTTTTCCCTTTTTTTTGATGGGTGGGGTGAGTGTTGGTTGGTGGTTTTTTGTTTTTAGTAAGGACCGTTCTCCACAGAGAACTTCTCTGCCCTTGAATTACATAGAAAACCTGACTTGAAGTAACTCTGAACTTGGCATGTTCTGCTGCAGGACAGAGGTTGCTTTGCCTTCGTTGTGTAAATGTTTTTCAATACTGATTTGACTTAAATGACTGCATGTTCTTCTTCCCTGTAAGACCAGGCTTCCTCCTGTTACACTGAACTTTTCTGAAGGCTCAGTTAGAGCTTAGGTCCTGTGCTCCAATTCTGTCAGAAACGGGACAGCAAAGTAGAACTGTGGGAGGGGGAGAATTTTCTCATCCATAATTAACGTAGTTTAGTGCTGTCATAAAGAAGTGTTTTCATGTGTGTTACGGGACAAGATTCTTCCAGCAGACTTCACTGTTGTATTTCCTCTGCTGCTTATGTCCCTGGGTCTGGTTTGTGGAATTTCTGAGCTAGGACTGCCAGGGCAGTTGTGACTAAGCAGGTGTTTTGCTTTGACCATATGAAACACTCCCTAATGTCACATACTTTGGAAAATCAGGGCTTGAGCGCCAGAAACTGATGTATTCTCTTTGCAGGGTAAAATGAGGATGATACTGGAAAATATTATCAATATTAATTATTAACAATGTTAACAATTAATAAGTGTTTGATCAGTATGCAAATACTCTGCTGATGGAGAAATGAATAATTCTGACTGCAGAATAGTGTATGGATAGGATGCAGGAGGCAGTACCTGAGGTCATACATGTAAAACATGAGCTAGTTAAAAATTATTTCATTTTAATGAATATGCAACTTCACAAATGTAAACACGGCTGTCCACTTAAAGTGAGGGAATTGTTGCATTTATCTGGGTTTCTGTTTGGGTTTTTTTCTGTGTGTATTGCTCTTCTTTTTTATCTGCTTCTGGTTAAATACACAGGGAAAAGTGAGAAATTAGTGGAAGTTCTTTTTGCTTTGTTGTTGTTTTTAAATCTCCCCGGGTTGATAAAGACACAGGAGAAGTGACTTCCTCAGTCGTACTGGGACATCAGGCGAAAGCACCTTTAGTTTTCCTTGGTAGAGGACAGGGGACAGAAGAGTTACGCTCCCTTAAATTGTACATTGCTTTGAGCACACTGCTCTGTGCCTCTGGGGTGGATTATCGAAGGCACAGGCACAAAAATCTGTAGCAGTGCCAGACTTGTTGGATGCCAGGACATGCTGCACCTTTTGGTGTAATTTGTTGCATTTCGACAGCTGCTGCTGTTCCCAGTGCGAGATGGAGGCTGGCAGGAATGGGCCTGTGGAAGGTATGGCTGGTGGGAATGACAGCTCTTGGCTCCTGGGACTGTGCCTCAGAGGAGAGGGGGGGAATTCAGCACAGTCGGAGCTTTTCTGTGTCACTGTGCTTGTTGCTGACCCATGGAACAGCTGTGGTACTCCAGCTGGGGCCAGATATGGGCTGGGACCTGAGGCTGCCCTGGAGAAATGGGCTGTCACCTTAGACAAAGAGAATTTTACCCAAAATCTTGAATGCCTGCGGATTTAAGTGACTCCAGTGATATGTGTAAGACCTGAGGAAGTTAGATACCACAGCAATGAGAAATGTATGAGCTCTGAATAGATGGGCAACGAATGAAAACAATTTTTTTGTTTTAGTTGTTATTAAATTAAAAGTGTATTTACTCTGCAGACCACTAGCAGATGGCTACTCTGCTACAGGAGAAATTTAACTTCCAAGTAAGTTTCCAAAAATGGTTTCAGGGAATCTGTAAATTGTAACCTCAGTGTCAGCAAAAGTTAATGACCGAGGGAGTGCTGTCTTGGACACAAATGTTCCTTTGTTATTTTAACACTTAAATAAAATCACTTTAATTTGTGTAAAGTGAATGGATATTGTTAATAGTGAATTAACATTCTAGGGACAATAAATTTATCTTGCTAATGTGAAATTATCTCTTTCCATATACAGTTATAAACAGTCAGGAGACACATTACTTAATCAAGCAGGCTTTCTGACCTCTGTCCTGAGCCTTGCTAATTATGTGCTTTTGAAGCTTGTTCACCTCAAGTGTTTTACTGCTTGGTCACCTTATTTTCTGTCAGTGTGTCAGAGCTCAGGCATTAATTTTTTTTTTTCTTGTGTCTTGCTAAACTTCGGCATGTTTGTGAGTTTATTTGAGTCCTTCTAAGTGAGCAAGGTTGGTGGTTCTACACAGACATGGGGCTGGAACAATAATTAGTTGGCAAAGTATTTATATGTAACGGGTTGGCGTTACATGGAAAAATCGTGTTGAGCTTTTACTCTCTTGCTGTCTCATCTCTCTAACTAGAAACCAGTCTCATGAGGCACAAATTCCTGTCTGGTCAGTTTTAGTTCCAAGACTGTGCAAACAGAAAGTTGAAGATAGGTATTTCAGAAAAGCTGAAAAGGGTGACATCTTTCCTGGTGCTGTTAACTCTTCTTCTTCCCAGCTGACACCCCAGTGACAAGCTTTGCATGGCCCGTGCACTGGTGCTCCCCAGCAGTTTCTGGTATGCTTGTGTTCAGGGACTCTGTGTGCTGGTGCTTGTGAAGGGGATAGAGGCACTGGAGTATTAGATAACCCTGACACTTAATCTGAAGGAGTTACACTGAATAATACTGCATTCACTAACTGCAAGTCAGTATTTTAAAACAATAGATTACGGTCTACTGCCAGGTTTATTTTTAAAAATCAGTGCAGACTATTATTATTGATACTAGCCCAGATCGTTTTGAGTGGTGGGCTTGCCGTACGTTGCTGCTGTAAATATGGAGAAGTTGTATTTAAGTTAGGTTTGGGGGATTATTTTTTTAGGGTAAATCTACCAAAACAAATTTCCCAGTGTAAAAACTGACTTCTCTAAATGCACAGCGATTGCAGAGCAGTGTTAATGGTCCTGCCACGGACAGTGAGGCTCAAGGTCATGTCTGCTTGGAAGCCTGCCTTGATAAGTGTTCCCATTGCAGTGACCTCCATGGGTCACTGCAGGAATGCTGACGTCCAGCTACAGCTGGTAAAGTCCGATGGTCTGGAGCTCTTGGACAAGAAGGCATGAGAGACAAACAAGCAAATATTCTGCTGTGTCTGGATTTCCAGAGAGAGATTAACAAAGGACTTTGTTAATGCTCCTTAAAGGAAATGAACTGCCATGGAGCAGGAGTGTAGCTTTCTCAGTAATTAAAACCTGGTTAAAGTGTAGGAAGGACTGAGGACTGTCAGCTTTTCTAGGGAAGAGTGATCACTCTTCGCTCCCAGGGGGATCCGTGTTAAGGCTGGTGTTGTTGAATACAGTTATAAATGGCCTGGAGGAGAGGCTGAGTAATGAAGTGACAGTATATGCTGAAAATCACAGAATTAGGGTAGCAGAAACAAAAGCTGGCTGCAGTTGCAGAAGGTTCTCACAGTACTTGGTTGTAGGTACTTGATACCAGCAGATGTAAACTAATGTGCACAAGGGATAAACAACTCCCTGTGCCTGTGCAGTGATGAGCTCATGAGAATCTGTGCCATTCAGGAAAGAGATCTTATTTGTAATGCAGATAAGGCTCTGTGAAAATTGCTCAGCAGCAGTCAAAAACAACAAAAAAAGGCAAATAGAAATGACATCTCTAGGAAAAGAAGAGGGAGCAAACCAGAATGCCATGGTGTAAATCCATGGTGGTTTTGTGTAATGAATAACATACCCTCCCAAAGTTAGGGGCAGACATTCTCCCCTCTCCAAAGAGTTGTAGTTAATATTAGGGAAAAGCACATGACCAAAGAGCTTTTGTAAAAAGAATAGCTAAATAAACTGGAACTTAGCCTGGAAAATACATGTTTGGAAGTAGGAAGGATAAGAGGAAGGATTATGATAGAAATCTGCAGCCATGGGAATATCCCTGTTTATTTTACTGCCCCAGCATAGCAAGAATTAAAGGAATCAAGTGGTGCCCATGTAAAAGGTGGTGACTTTTGACAGAGGAGGTATAAAAACATGGCCCCTGGACTCCCCAGAATATTTCTGGGTCCGGGGCGTCCTTTGATGAGACATTTCCCAGGTTTCCTGCATGTGTATGCTTGTTTTAACCTGCTTCTGATGGCACTGACCACCTAGTTCTTGTGCTGAGGAGTAGGTGAGCAGTCAGACCCTATCTGCCCTTTCCATGCTATTCATGACTTTGTAGATTATTGTATTTCTCTGAAGTCACCTCTATTCCAACCTGAAGTGCCTGGTCCTGCTCCATCATTCCTCACAGACCAGCTGTTCAAGACCTCTGGATCATTATTGCTGCCCATCTCTGAACCCTTTTTTCTGAAGCTGCGTGGAAATACTGGTTTCTAAAAGTGAACACCTTCCTCTTGAATAGAGTGTTCTCTCAGTAGATCTCTGAGCATTTTACAAAGGACAATAGTATCTTTATTTCCTCTTGGAAGATGAGTAGGAAGAAGGACAGAGTGAGTTAACCCAGGTGGTTATGAGGGCAGACACTTGAGAATGCATTATCTGAAAGCAGTGAGGCTGGGAAGGGGAAAACACTCTATAGGGATAATACTGATTTTTGAAAGGCAGCTCAAAAATGAATTTCTGCCCGTGGTTCTCATCTTTCCTGAATATTGTGCCGACTTTGGGTTCCTGTGTCCTAAAGTGTGTAATTGAACCAGAAAAGCTTAGGAGAGGGATAGTGGGAATGATCAGAGGTACAAAGTGGCTTCTGCACTAGGAGAGCTGAGTAAGCTAAGAGAAGGGAAAGAGAAGACATGGAGTTGGTAAATTTGGGAATGCTGTGGATAGTGTGCATGGAGGTGTAGTGTTTGTGCAGTGTCTCATTACAAGATCTTGACAGTGAAGCTGATCTTGACATACTGAAGGATTGAAAGGGGTGGTGGATGGTGGGATGTCTTGTCAAGAGATGCTCAGGATGCAAAAAATTTCTGTTGAATCCAGGGGTGCTCAAGGACATGGGAGAGAAATCCTCCAAAGGTTAATAAGTACACACAAACCACATCCAGCTTCACAGTTCTCGTGAACTGGGAACAGTTGGAGGCCAGGAGGGTACTCCTAGGAAGTATCGTATGGCTTTCTAATACTACTCCTTGAGCATTGGCATTTAACCGCTGTTGGAGACAGAAATGTTTTTCCTGTGTTCTTGTGTAATCCTGAAGGATGGGATTCATCCAATGTAACTTGTCATCTCAAAACGAGATTGTTAAACTCAGTAGGGTGATCTTTCTTTTTGAGGTGCCTCCCTATCTGCATTGCCTACAGACTGCACCTAACACTTCGTGGCTGTGTAGGTGAGGTGAATCCCACCTCTGCCATGTTTTTGTAAGAACAATAGCAAGTTACAGACAGAACTCAGACAATGATTTACAGCAATGGCTCTGAAGACATCTCTCAGACTCTCTCTGGCACTCCTGGAAAAGGCTAAGAGGTGATTTGATTATACTGTGTTGGTACTTGTTGGTGAGGAAATTTGTCTTCCTGAAAGCTCTTTTAATTTAGCATAAGAAAGTGGGATAGCTGTTTGTGGAACCTGATGTTGAACATACTTAAATGGGAAATGATGACCCTTTTTGTAGAATGTAATTAAATATTGAAGCAGTTGAGGATATGAGGAAGTGTCCTCTGGTTCAAATAGAAGTGCTCAGTTTGAGTAGGTCAGATCCTCTAACTGGGGTTATGAGGCAAGTTGGGATTTGTAGCCATCAAAGGTTGTTACAGTTTCTAAAACATGAAATAGCTTGGAGCTAAAACCTCTTAGAAATAAAGATTCTAAAGGTTCTGGTTGCTGTGCCATTGTCAGTGGTATAAGCCCCTGTAATCCCCAAACTGTACATGTGCAATGTGAGTGGTTTCTTCTACTGTCCCTGAAATGTGTGCATATGCATCAAATTTCTGATGGTCCTGAGGACTGAAAAGGTGCACTTCCCACCTAAGTCCTACACACGAAATAGTTCTGTTGCCATTAAGCACGTCAAAATACTATAAGCTGTAAATATATAAGAAATACAGGACAAAGGAACAACTCAGATTTTTTCAGTCTGAACTTCTTCAGTATAGGAAGAAAAGTTACTCTTTTTAGACTCCTGTTCTTTTTTAAGAAGTAATAAATTGTGCAAGTGATGGTGAATTGTTAATCAGTTCCTTTGTGATGGAGTCCAAAATAATTTATTAAATGTCTGCCTGTAAAATTTCCACTTAATTCAGCAGAACTGGATTTGTTACAAAAATTTCTTTGTAAGAAAACATTGCTTTGTTGTTGGCCTGCTTTTATCTTCTATAATCCATATAGCTTGCTTCCAAATCTGCTTTGCTCAGTAAATTCTAAACAAAACCCAATAATTCTAAATAAGAAGATACAGTTAAATGCTGCTCTTTGGTACCACAAGCCCTTCTAAGGGGGTAAGACCTGACACGTGATTACACAGCCATGGTGATACACCTGAAGCCATACTGGTGACTGTCCAAATGGCAAACCTGTTGTTTTTTGTTTTCTTTTGCAAGAGTACCAGACTCGAGGGTTGGTCCTACCACACCTTCCACTAGAAACAGGCAGTTCCACAGTGATGCTCAGGCCATGTCCGGGTGCAGGAAGGCTGGCTTACTCCATACTGTGTTATGGTGGTTTCTAGCTCCTGTTGCTAGTGCTGCAGATAAGGACTCTAGAAGACTTTTGGTGAGTTAGAGACTTTCAGAGGTATTGAAGCCCTGTCCTGTAGCTTTCTAGACTTCAGTTTGCAAGTGTTGGCTGACAGTCCCAATCCGAACAGATTGTCATTGTTCAGTCATTTAACTTCTGCATAATCTTTGCATGAATAGAATTTCTTGTGTGTCTTATAGAATAACCTTTTATATAATTAGTATCTGCAATAATTTTTTCCTTTGGAAAGTAATTCATGTCATCTTGCAGAGATAGGACAGACATAAAGCATTATTCTGCAGTCACACAAGAAGCACTATTCATTCCCAGTTGTGTTGTGAAACCAGTCCTGTATCCCCGGGGCTGGGTTGGTTTCGTGGCAGCAGTCCTAATTAAGAACCTTTTTGCAGTGTTTCTGAACTGGGGGCTGCTCTAGAGTCAAACTGGAATGAAGTGGCAGCCTGGAAAGAGCCAAATAGGAAAGTTTCTTGATGCATTTGGTCTTTTCATTCTACTCATAAATAGCAGGTTTTAGTCACCCACCAAGAGTCACAACTGAGGCTTAGCTTGAGGCTGCATTCCCAGATCTGAAAACAGGGAAACTCCTCTCTTAGGCTTTATCCTGACTAGGTTTGCATGCTGGATCATGTTCAACGGATCACACTCAAATAAAGCTGCAAGCTGAGCATGTCTTACCTTGGGCAAGGCAGTGGAAAAGGAGAGGAATTTCTACTCTGCATCTCTAAGGATTTGTGCTGCTCCAGCCCTTGAATAACCTGAGCATGTTTCTGCAGACAGTGATAATAAAACAATTAGTAAATAATTACTGAGAAGACATTAGTTAGTGTGGTAGAAAAGAGGATATTGGGGTTTTGTATTGACTGTTTGATTACTTCCTCCTGTGATGCAGAGTAAAAAGTGCTGACAGCAGAGGCAGGAGGCAGCAATCCTGTGTTGGCCTTGGCACGTTTGTGTTTGGATTGTGTTGGTTTGTGATAGTACCAGAGGAATACAGGCAAACTGGAAAGGGATTAGAGAGTGCAGCAATCATTGCATAAACACCTAAAATTGTTATTGGGCATAGCTGGCAATACAAGGTTGAACTTTAAAAAAAAGAGTCCATGTAGGTTGGGAATCTAGGAGACCTTTTCCTTGAAGGATTTGTGGAATAACCTTACAGCCGCAAAAACTTCATTGTTTGAAGGTGGCTTAAAGAATTAGAGGAACTGGCTTAGTCAGTGATGTGGAGGGAGGAAATTACCCTTGGAGGAGAAGGAGACAGTGAGTAATACATTCCTACTCTAATTAAGAAATAACTTAATCAAGATATAATTATTGCCCAAATTAGGTGTAAACCCTAAGTGTTCTTTGCTGATAAAAGGAAGACCAGTCTCTCCTTGCTGTGTATGACACAGAGGTGGGAAGGAGCCCTCAGGAAGTCCTTTGCTTTTTGAGAAGCAATATTAATTCTTCATCAAACCTGCTGTCCTGAAGACCTCTCCTTTCTCTAAATATTATATAGCAGTCATTTCAGGAAATGCCAGAAGGTTTGTTTGGAGTTGATGGAGGCTTAAAAAAGGAAAAGCAGCAGACCTTTTACCCGGATGTGTTGAAGGTAGACTGTGGATCAGTGGACTTTTTGGAGGCCTAGCATGAGTTTCCTGACGGAGCCCATGAAGGCATTGAGGAGCCAACAGCACTTTTGAAACCGTGGCTCTGATTCAGCAGAGAGTTTAGCACACGTGACAGCGAAGCCTGAGGGGAGTGATTGGAGGGTGTGGAGTGTGTTCCCTGGGTTTGTGAGTGATGGTGTGAGCACCACGGGGTGTGAAAAGGATTCTGTGTGTGCCCTTTCTCCACGGGCACCTTGCCTCACTGCAGTGGCTGGGGCACACCTTGTACCGCTGCTCATCCCTGGGGAAGGGGCACAGCTGGTATCACTGCTGTTCCCTCGGGAAGGGGCACAGCTGGTATCACTGCTGTTCCCTCGGGAAGGGGCACACCTTGTACCACTGCTCATCCCTGGGGAAGGGGCACACCTTGTACCACTGCTCATCCCTCAGGAAGGGGCACAGCTGGTATCACTGCTGTTCCCTCGGGAAGGGGCACACCTCATACCTCTGCTCATCCCTCGGGAGGGCCCTCCTGTGCCGGAGGGGCTTTGGGGCAGTGCCAGTGGGTGTGGAGGGGAGCAGGCCAGGACAGGAGGAGCTGAGGAGCTGCTTGGCCCACAGCTGGGATGGGCAGGTGGCAGCCTGTTACAGAGCCCTGCATGGCAGTTAGCTCTTCATCTTGAATGCGATCGTTTCAACACTGTATATAAGCCAAAGAACAAAGTGGGAAGGGTTCTTTACCTGTGCCACTCCACGTAACTGCAGGGAGCAGACATGGCACATCATAAATTCACGCTCTTGAATCTGTGCTTCTCAATTTTAAATTAAGGCTTTAAAATATGTAAAATGTGAACATTTAGACTTGTGCTCTCCCCAGTCTATGATTGCAACAGCACCAAACTCTTTGGGTACTTACCTTGTGTGTGCTGTGTTTGTCCAGGCTTTGAGCTAAGTTGCTGACATGGAACTGTGTGGAGGGCAGTGCTTTCATCAGGTGCAGACCTGGCCTTTCACAGTGCTGGATATTTACCTTTGAAGAAACCAAAATAAACCCGTGCTGTGGAGTGACTTAGCTGTGTGATATAATAATGTTTTATTAAATAGATTTCTGTTTGTACAGGAATAGAGAGTGCTCAGAATTTCACTAGGGTGTTTTCATTTGATTGTTCATGTATTAAAGAAAGATGAGGCTATGTCTAAAATTCAAGACCCTTAAATCTGAGATTTCCTTTTTTTCATAACAAAGTTAAGCAGCTTTGGGGTTTTTTTCTGCTGCAGTTCTGACCGTGATGATAGGAATTGCAGCTGGAAATGACTGTGCTAAGTGTAAAACACTCAATTCCTAGTTTTCATAGGCTTAACCTTTTTACAAATGTTACTGTCCTCAACGTCTACAGCAGTGGACTTACTGTATTAAATATGCTGCTATTTATGGGTTGTAAGAGAAACAGTTATTCCTCCTTAAAATATATTGCTATGGTCCCAGAGACCTTGGTGAAAGGCTAATGGAAGCCAATGTGGCCTTTGCTAAAGACTGTGCATTCTTGGAGGCATTCAGCTACTTTGCTGCAGGCTTTTTGCAGCTTTTTATAATCCAGAGAGCTAGGAAATCCTGAAAGTGTTTTTCTCTACTGCCCTTTGCCTTATCTTTAGAGCCTTGGAAAATGAAAGGCAGAAATTCACAACAGGATCAAAATGTTTTGCTCTATTATAATTAAAGGTAATGTTTTGCTTGGTCTGGGGAGGAAAAAAAGTAAGTCTGAAAAAAAAATTAATGAGTGGCTAAAATAGAGCTGTTAAAATGGCAGCACACAGACAGCCTGTGTATAAATATAGGCCAGCTCCTCAGCACTGTTCTTATATGGTAGATGTGAGTGAAGGAAAAATATCAACCTACTCTGTTCTGTGCAGGCCTGTGTGCTGGTTGCTCTGTCTGGTGCCAGATGTTCGGTAGTAGACAAGGCTGCATAATACATGGCAATCCTAATGACTGTCACCTTTATTTCTGTTGCAGGGACCTGTGTCACCAGTGTGAGAGAGGAATCTCCCAAGCACACTGTGGATTTTTTGTCCGTACATGCTACTGGATTATCTACCTTTTACTGACCCATCCAAAAAGAGAGAAAAGGGGTCAAACAGAAATTGTTGACTTGCCACTTCTGCCTAAGAACTGGCTGGATTTTATGGCCCCTGCTGGAGAAGCTACCTGGACCTTTGGAAATGGAGCAGCTCATGCTGCACCTCTGCTGAGCAAGGCTTGCTGCATGGAATACAAGCATCAAGGTGCCTTAAGTTATACCATGTGCAAGTTGCACTAGTTGTTATAACTGTACTGCTGAAACCACTCCAGACTTCTCCAAGGCAGTAGGTCCTCACGTGGTTTGGATGTTTGCAATTGACATTTGAATGTTTTCATCCAGTCTGGTGTGGCTGTGAAAAGTGAGCTTTTCCCTGCGAAGTTCATGGTGAGTTTTGCGGCCTCACTTCCCAGCGTGCTCTGTGCTATGGCAGCGACCTACAGGCTGATGGTGACTTCAGTGAACTGCTACAGCAGCGTGGTGATAGAGCAGCACTCCCAGCACACCGTGCACTACTGCACAGGCTCCTGCCAGCTGCTCAAACAGGGACTCACCTGCATAGTTGCCCACCGCAGTGTCTGTGCAGAGCTCAGTGTCCAAAATGCCAACCTGGACCATAAAATTCCTGTTCCTGAAAATGGTCTGGCCTTGGCTGGAAATGAGGACTATCACCAAATCCTCCCAAATAATCCAAGAATCAAGAAGGGCTCTTCAGTGCAAGCCTCCAGCAGTTTAAAAGACATTACTGGTGAGGCAATAAACCTCGCCAGTGGTAAAATAAAGGAATTCTCCTTTGAAAAGCTCAAAAACTCTTCCAGTCATGTGGCCTACAGAAAGGGAAGGAAAGTTCGGTCAGAATCTTTCAGCAGACGATCCTTTGATTTTGACTTGATTTATGGGCACTTCAACAATGATGAGAACTGCCCTCCATGTGGCTTTTTGCAGAGTTCCTCACCTGTGGAAAAATGGCAGGAGAGCAATGATGCTCCAGAAGTTACCATGACTCCTGTGGTTCCCTTCTCCCCTCATTCCTTCCCCGAAGAAAACTTCATTACCCAGATTTTAGAAAAACACAAGCTAGATGGTTCTTCTGGTGGGGATATTAAGGTGTGCCTGGACATCTTGCTCAAGTGCTCAGAGGATCTGAAAAAGTGCACGGACATAATCAAACACTGCATCAAGAAGAAGTCTGCAGACGGCGTTGGCGGAGGGAACAGCAGTGATCCCCTGGCTAATTCAGAGATGATATACATGAATCTGATGACAAGATTTTCTTCCTACCTGAAAAAGCTGCCCTTTGAGCTGAAGCCAGCAGGACAGAGGGAAGCAAGTGACTGGGCAGAGCTGGTGAACTGTTTCCGTGGTTTGCAGCAAACTCCCGTTCCCCTGGTATTTGGTGATGAGCAGCCACCCAGGTATGAAGATATCATTCAGCTGCCATCCTCTAGTGCAGTTCCTCTCGTTCCACCAGGCCAGGGTGAGGTGACAAGCACCTCCCAGTCCATCCAAACAGGTACTGTGAGCTTCACCTCCAACTCCCTGCCTGATGTCCCTCCAGAGAGCAGCGTGAGAGCTGTGAAAGATGCTCTACCTCAGTCACCAGCCCTGAGCCCCTGTGACTGCACGTCTGCCACCGAGGCACTGTACATCGAGGAGGAGTCTGATGGGGACAGAACAGCAGGGACAGGGAAGAAGGCAGAGCAGAAGGGGGGCTGGCAGAGCCTGGAGCGCAGCTACCAGCGAGCTGCTGGTTCAGACCTTCCTGCTGATGCTAAAGCAGAGTGGGCCGGGGCGGGAGATGCTCCCCAGAAAATGCCTCCTTTAAAACCACTGTCGGATCCTGTGTTGTGTGGTGCCCAAGCTGCTGTCCCCAAGGGAGCCCAGACGTGCAGCAGGGTGGACAAGGAGGAGATAGACAAACTGCTGCTGGACTTGGAGAGCTTCTCACAGAAAATGGAGAGTACTCTGAGGGAACCCTCTCGGAAGGAGGGTGAACCTGCCTCTCTGCAGGTGCCTGGTAGGCAGGCTCTGCCTCTGGCTCTTGAACCCAAAAGCAAACCTGCTGATCCCCCTTCTTCTTTGTCAAAAATCATGGAAACCAATGGTCATAAAATGGAAGAGGATGACAAAGCCCTTTTACTGCGTATCCTGGGAAGCATTGAGGACTTTGCCCAGGAGCTGGTGGAATTCCAGACAGGCAAGGGAAGTTTGTCCAAGGAGAGGGAAGTGATGCAAATTCTCCAGGAAACTTTAGCAACTCCTTCACAGTCCCTCCTTGCAGGGCAAAAACGCCATGTTGGGGCTGCCTCCAGAGACTCTGTTCCAGCTTCAATCCAGCAGGCCCCAGAAGTAATAAAGGTAAGAGAACCAAACTTTTGATGGGATAGTGAATAAAACAAACATGGGAAAATGGGGAGGTGGTGGTGGTGGTAAATTACATCTGTTAAATGATGCATTGTGCTTTGAATGCTGCAGTGTGAAATAATGTGGTCAACCTGGCAGAAATGCAGCCTTTATTTAAATACAAACAAAAAAAGGAAACTGAAACCCATGAGAAAATAAAATAGGTCCTGACATGCAGTTTCACCTTTGAGCTTGATCCTTTCCTCTTGGTGCTCCTGTAGACTGTTTGCTTGTGGTTTAAATGGGTCCCTTACAATAGGGGGTAGTAATAATTACTTTAGTAAGTATAAATAATTACTTTATTTCTGGGACCAAGTATTGGACTGCCTCTCAGCAGTTCAGTGAGAACTGATTCTTCCACCTCTCCCTTTCCCATCTCTGAGCAGTCTTTGTTGTCCTCCTCATCACTGGTTTGTAAAGAGAGCAATCCTCCATGGGACAAAGGACAGAAACTCAGAGGGTTTAGTTTTGCTTTCCCTGTCCCCTTTGCATGGACTCATGTGGAGTCTGCATTGCTTGTATCTCAGATGAGGAGTATGTTTTCTCAGGAAAAGGGGTCTTGATGGGAGCCTGCTTTAGAGGGAAGCCCGGGCTGTCTGTTGAGCACTCAGTGCTTTCCACTGGGTAACAACTGCCAAATTTCAAGAAAACTTGTTGCCATACTTCCAAGTAGGCAGTAACCATAGAGAAGACTTCAATTTCCAAAATCCACCTTCCGCATAGGCACTGAAAAAGAGCCCAGGTTGTCAGTGAACTTTCACAGCTTCTTCCAGTTGGAGCATAACATGCATGTTTCCAAAACTGGCCACTTTCCGCAAAACTTGGTGCAGCTCTGAAAGAGGGTATGTGGGGTGTGTCTGACCCTGCATGATGGTGCTGAGATCCTTTTAGACCAGGCTCTCCAAGAGTTTCTGTTGCTCTGGGCAGCTTTACTTACAGAAAATGGTATTCTGATATTTCCAGCAAGGGAAAGAATCTTCTTCATCAGAGAGTGTAGAATTAAACAGCTCCAAAATCTCTAAAGTAATCCCTTGTAATATCTATTCTTGCCTTGTACATTAATTTACAAAATTTTCTAACTTGTGAGCTTCAAACAAAAATGTGTTTGATGAAGTGTGACACTGGCTTTGTGGCAGATTTTATGTAATGCTTGAAAATGGGATGCGTTTATGCTGCCAAGTGGCTTCTCAGTGTGGTGCCTTGGCAGGTTGTGTTCCCCTGTTCCCACCTAGCTGTGTGTTAGTTTGCTCCCAGCCTGCCTTCTGTGGACATGTACTCCACAGCTACCAGAGCTCTGCTCTCCGTGCAGCCACACAGCCCTGGCCTTGTGCAGGTGCCCAGAACCAGAGACTCCGCGAGAGAAGAGCTGCTCTGGGGAGGCAGAGGATGTGGAGGCAGCTGGTCCCCTCAGCAGTGGGCACAAGGCACTGGGCTGCTGGCTCTGCACGTGCCCTGAGGCTTGCTGTCATTTATGGCACAGGTGTGTCCCTCTCTAGGTGTAGTAGCATCTAGGGAATACATCCATATTCCTGGATCACTCTGGATGGAACTGAAGCTGCACGTGCATTCTCATTCGGTATTGCATGTGTGCCTCAATTATGCAAAGTATTTGTTGTGTTTTCTTAAGGCTCATAAAACTGTTACCAAATAGCTGGGCACACATGCAGAAACCCCAGAGCTCTGAGACTGATGAAAACACAGCACACCTTTTGTTTGTGAAGGTTGTGACAGATTTAATATCCCTCAAATGCTAAGCAATGAAAAAGGAGAGGGAGAATCCTTCAGACCAGGCTGTTCTCTGGCTCAGCTGGCCTATCTGTGTTAAATCTGTGCTAACTTATATCAGCAACAGACTTTATCATAAACCCAATTATGATCCTCCACAGAGAACAATAGGATTACTTGCCTCTTTGTCTTCAAAACCCAAATATTTAGAAACTAGGAAATGAATACTCAAGAAGTCCATCAATTTTGCAGACCACATAATAAGGGCATCACGCTTCTTTGGGGCAGGCCAGGAAGCATTGCATACTTTTAGACTGTCCAACATTTCCCATTCTGAGATCCAGTTTTCCGTTGCTTATCTCTAAACCTCCCAACTATTTGGTTTGGGATTTCCTGTTCTCTGTGCCTGTCTTAAGCTGATTTTTTAATATGTTGGTTTTGAAATAAATAGTTCAGTGAGAACAGTGCAGTTGCCTTTTAGAGGTCGGCGAGCCCCCCAGTACTTATCTGTATTTTTGTCTGTAGTGAGGAGGGCAATAAGGATCCTGGATGGACCAGCAGGTTTGAGGGACTTGGGGGAAAATGGGACCAGTAAGCAGTGAAGAAGGTGGAGATGGGGCTGTTGGGATGCTCTGAGCTGACCTGCAGAAATGTTGAGTGTTGGGGTGTGTTGGAAGGTAAAGACTGCTGCCTTTGAGTAAAATGTCATATGCAAAGTCCTTGGAGAAGTCAGTGGTGGATGTTTTTGACCATAACCTCTCTGTGTCCTTGGTCTGCCACCTGTACAGGATGGCTGATTTGACAAAGTAAATTCAGCTAATGCTTGCAGTGGTGTTCTAGTGAAAGAATCCTAGAAAAGTCTGTAAGAAATGTGGTACTTCTGTTTTCAGAATCAAATGTGAGTGGTGCAGGGCTCTGCTGCATGTTCTGCTCCTGTGTGTTGTATTTTAAGAGCTAGCGAATAAAGTTTATGAATAATTTTGGGAGTGCAGCAGAGGTGAGGACCAGGCTTTGATACAAAGAGACCCTTTTGGTTTTTGTCCCTCTGGTGTTGGGGATCTCCTCAAAAAGATTACTTGTGTTGTAGTGAGCCAGAAAGAGCAGTTCTGTTTCCCATTTCTGTCTCCTCCATGCCTCTACTTCTGATTGTATAGTTCTGAATCCTTCTTTATACTGACTATGGTGCTTGTATACAAGTTAAACCTAACTAACATTTTTGTTTTCTGCCACCTTAGTAAGTGGAATAGCTCAGGCTGAGGTCAAGTGGGTGAGCCAACCATTTCTGGCCAGGGACCGTGGATTTGGGAGCAGAGGGTTCGTGGGGTTGATAAGGCCACCCTTTATAACTATGTTATATCTCAGGTGGTGGAGCCTTGAGCAGAGTATCCAAAGGACGTTCCCCATTTCCACATTTCCTCTGGGTGGGCTCTAGGTAGCGTCTGTCTAATCCTGCCTCTCCTGAATGACTGATAGGGTCAGAAGGTTCTTAACTCCCTGTGCCCAGAAACACCACCCTAAGGCCACACACTTTGCTTTTTTGTATCCAAATGTCTGTGTTGTGTGCGTAAACCAGGGGGCCCTAAGAAGGCTCTGAGTGGAATTAACTGTTTCTGAATCATAGAAAGTCAAGGTTGACCTGGTAACTTCGTAATTCTGCCCCATCATAATTTTGTGTACTTCTTCGTTTTGCAAGTGTAATGACATTTTTATCAAGGATCTTGTATGGGGTGATAAATTGTAAAAATGTCTTCTATAATGTCATAGTAACTTTAACTTTGTTCTGAAATAATAGTATATTCTCAAAATGCATCTAAAATATAATCTAAGACTCTTTCTGGAAAATCAACTTTCATCTTACATATGTTACAAGTTGTTTTGATCAGATATTGATAATATCTGTCATTTAAGCTATACACACAATCTGCACTCCTTTCAAACATCAATTATTCATTACTTCTCAACACAAATAGTGAAAAAACTATGGGCTTTTTTTTCCTGCTGGTAACAGTTACTGAAATAAAAGCAAGTATTAAGTGAATGTGAAGTACCTCAGAATGAAAGGCGGCTAACAGAGGCAATCTGACATCTCTCACCTTCAACCTGGGTCACCTACAGCAAGGGAAGATTTCTGGGTTTGTGGTTTGTGCAGCTGGTCTGGCTGTTGAGATCAGACTTTTCTGCTGTGGGTTTTGTCCAGTTGACTTTGAAGCTGTTCAAACAAGATTCTCTTACTGCACTCTCATAGTACTGTATATTTATATCCTTAGTTACACCCGCCTTGTGTGTTTTGAGGATAGGAAGTACCATGCTAGAAACCTGCTGTTCCAAAACATAGGAATATAGACACACTGAGCCTTGCCTCTGGATTACTTGTGTTTTTTCAGGTTATCAGTGAAAACCCCCCAAACTTCTGAGATCCTTTGTGACTCATTAATTTGTGCATGAAAAGTACTTGGCTGTGCTGGTTTTTTTAAAGTAGGAACTAGTGGCTGCCAGATTAGAGTGTCTCTTTAATGCATATGTCTGTCAAAGGTCTCTGTAGCTGGTCTGGATGCAGCTGGAGGTCAGAGAGGTTCCTTGGGCTTCATTCCTATGCAGGCTGTAAGCAGAACATGAAGTAATTCATCACTTGCCACAGATGATTTACAATAAATCACCTCCTGACATGCTGCTGCATGAGATCTGCAGCAATCCCAGTACTGCGGAGCCTCATGGGCTCTTTAAGTATTGCCTTAATGTTTAGAAAAGAATTGTCAGAGTAAGAAAAAACAAATTTGTTCCAAACGTGTTGCGTATGGATCCTTTATTTGGTGGCAGTTCCACTTTAAACAATCCTGCCTGCCTTTTTCTTTTTGGAGGTTATTTTTCATCCCCATCCTCTTTGTGCCACTCTGTTAGGCTTTGTACTCCTTCGGGCTTCATATTGACTTGGGGCTTTCTACGGGAACCCAGGAAAAGTCATCAGAGGCACATGTCCAATAAAAGTTTTCAGTTGTGAGACTTCTGCATTTCAAATGCAATACCTTGATGAGAGCAAGCCCTAGTAGCTAGAAATTGGATGTTTTTCTGTGTTACTGAACTTTGACAGCGTTCTGGCAGAGTGGCTCAGATTTTACAGTCAAGTAGGGGAAGCACCCCATGGGACTCTGTACATTTTGTGTGGGAAGAATTGGATTTAGGCCTTTGTTCAGCACCATTCTCGTGATAAGAGAGGGAGAACACACTTTAACAAGCCTAGACAAAGTTAGAGCAAGGGTTTGAAGTCTGCTTGCTCCAAGTTGTGCAGAGAAAAAGTAGACTATTGTCCCCTGAGAATTGCTTTGCCTTTGCCTCGTGAGAGTTACGGGGAAAGTGAATAACAAGAATGATGCATTTTGATGTCTTTATGAAACTGTTTTCTTAAGAGCTGCTTGGGAATGACTGAGCTTATTATCCAAGATCATCCTTATGTGCTTGCTTGGCATTCAAGGAACTAGATGATTTGCTTTTTCCAGCAAGAAGGAAAAAATTAGGTTTTTTGAAAATTACAGCCTTCAGTCAAGAGTGGGAACTAATGCTGCTCCTCTGCTTCATCACCTCAGGACCTCAAACCACTGCCATCCCACAGGCAGGGCCCTTGGCTGAGCCTGGTTTAACTCTAGCTGAGCCTGACTGACCTAGGGGTGCCCCTCAGGTCTGAGCACTGGAGCACACAAAGTAGGAACTATTGGGGAAGATGGTATATTTAGCCACTTCTGCAGGGCATCTAATTTTAGAGCTCTTGGTAGTGGTGGTGGGTGCTTCCTTTCCCATGTCACCCCCGGCCTATTACAAGCCAAGGACAGATTGTCTGTCATGTAGCCAGCAGGGAAATAGATTCACTTGTAGATCATGTTTCTCAATTAAAGTATTATGAGAAGGCAGAAGATCCTGGTGGTACTGAAAGACACTTTGAATATTGGTTAAAATAGGGAACTCTGGCTTCAGGAGTGAGATAAAATCGCTAGATGTTGTCCTTGTGAAGAGAGAGAAGACATACTATGTTAAAGCCATTTGCCATTTTTTGCCTGTAAAAAATCAAACCAAGAAAGCAACGTGCTGGTCTTGACGTGGTCTCCTACAGAGTGCCTGTGCCCCTTCTGGAAAGGTCAACATCTGCTTAGGAGCTGCCCAGGATGATGATCAAGGAGAGTTCTCTGCGGAGGGACCCAGACCTGGGAGGGGAGCTAGCTTTCCTTGCCAAGGGCTGTGACTTTGTTCTTCCATCTCGATTCAAGAGGCGGCTCAAGTCCTTCCAGCAGGCCCAGGTTTGGACGCTTGGCATTTCTTTATCTTTTTCTTTGTATTTTTTTTATTGGATCGAGAATCAGTCTGTGTCCCCTCTAGGCGTGTCTATTTGCAGAAAGTTATTTGCAGCTAGATACCAGCAGGTTTAAAAATAAACCTTCCAGGCTTAGATTGCAGAGTTAAAATGTCTTTGTAAACAAGGGGGAAAATTAACAGCAAGGGCAGTGATTTAATAATGGGGAGAAGTAGTGTAAGACTTAAGTGTTTTCTGTGAGGTTTTTTGTGTGATTGCTCTGAATGTTTGCTGTTGCATGTGGAAGAACCACAACGTTCTGCTGTCAACTGTACAAATCTGTGCAGACCAGCCTACCTAGCTATGGCTTTTATGATTTTACCATCCCAAGGTGCTTTTTTGTGCTGTTTCCTACCCTCTCTGGGCTGTGGCTGAAAGAGATAATATAATCATTTAGTCTGGACAAGACCCTGAAGATCACAGAGGTGTAGCCAAAGAAACGGAAATTGTAGCACGGTTGTATGTTTTTGGTAAATCCCAGCTGCTGTGCTCGCTGTCTGGAACAACTGACAAAAGATTGGAGTAATCTGTGCTAGGACACCAAACGGACATGTAGTCACGCCAGATTTAGAGGGTTCACGATATGCTGAACGGCCCATCTTGAGCTTTATCTATATTTAAATAATGGGTGACCTAGTGAGGAAGTTAAAAAGTTGAAATTGGGAGCAGTGCAGCTGTTTCCTGAGAAACAGCATTAAAATTGCTCCAAAGCATATTGTGGCACATTTTTTCCTGCGTTCTGGTGACAGGTTAAAGTACATCTCAGAGGTTAATCTCTGGAACGTGTGTTTTTCACTCCCTGGGGGAGAATTGGATGAGGTAATAATGTGCAGTAATGGCTTGGGCGGGGCCGAGCAGTTCGGAGAGACTGTCAGGAACCACAGCACAGCTAAATTCCCTCTCCAGAGTTAGCCTGATCGCTAAGGACATAACCGGGGTAGGGTTTGCAGGGAGGGATGAGACCTCCGGGCAGAGCAGCTGGAAAAATGGACAAGGCTTTGGTCCACGAGCCCTGTGCCCAGTCTGAAGCTGCAAAACTTTCACTGCTGGACTGGCTGCTCTGGGGCTGCCGCTCCAAGGCAAGGGAAATACTGCCGGGGGCACTTGCAGTACTCAAAAAAGATGGTCTTCCTCTTCTTTTTCTTCTTTTCTTGCTGCCTCCTCACTGTGTGTCACCCTTCTCTTGCCCTGGGCCCCACAGGCTCTTTCTGTGAGCTGGCTTAATTCATAACACGGTAGAATGTCATCCAGCAACAAAGCCGAGTGTGTTTGCTGCCTTTCCAAGTGGGTTAAATCGGTTCCCAGAGTGACAATTGACCTCTGGGGCTCGAGGGCAGGGATGGGAGTTCTCCCACTGGTGGCAGTGAGGTTTAGTTAAATGTTGTGCCTTATGGGGCTATACCTGGGGCTTGGGATGAGCTGAGAGCAGACGTAACTGGGCTCAGTAAGAAAACAAAAGTGCTGGCAGGTGAAAAGGTGATAAGGTGGCGACAGGGAGCAGAAAGGTGAATGAGAGGTGCTTTGTGGAACACACAGATGTTGGCCAGGAAGGCGGAGGAGGAGAAGGGTGTTGGTAAACCCCTATCTCAAGAGCTGGAAATTCAAGTTCTTGTGCTTATCCTTTGCGGGACTATTTACGGAAGGATCAGAGAGCCTCCCATAGCAGTGTTGGGAGCAAGGAAGGTCTCTGATCCAACATCTCACTTGTAGGAATACTATTTCTAACACTGGGTCACATCAGCACTGGTTTTCCCCAAGGAAAGGGGTTCCCCCAGCCCCTCTTGGTGACCTCTCACAGGCTGTACTACCCTCAGTATCCTCCAGCCTAACCCTCCCAAGCTGCAGTTTGTTTCCATTGTCACTGTGAACTGCACTTCCAAGAGCTGCAGGCTGTGTTTAGCCCATCCCCTGGCTTCCCTTTCCCTGGCTAGCCAGGGCCAGCCCTCAGTGAGTGTCTCCTGCTGCCTCATCCTGATCCCAGCTTTCTGATTTCCCTCCTTTGCGTCTCTGGCTGGTCTCTCCCCATCCTTTTTTGAAGTGAAGGTGTGACACTCGACCGAGAGGTAACAACTTCCTGTGTTTCCCTGGCCTTACTCCCGAGGCAGTCCAGGACATAATGTGCCTTATTTGCAATCACCCCACGCTGCAGGCTTGTGCTCAGCCCGTGCACACCATCCCCTCCACACCCTTTTCTGCAGGGCTCTTGCTCAGCCAGGGGGTTCCCAGCCTGACCTGGTGCTGAGGGCCATGTCCAAGATCTATAGGCACACTTGTCAGTGGAGGTGTGTGAGGCCTGTGTTTGCAAACTCTGCTGGATAAGGCCATGAGGAACTTACAATTAGCACTGTGTCTACTCCCACTTAAATCCTTTTGGGTTTCTGAGTTGCTTAGGTAGAGTTTGTTTTCATTTTTGTTTTGCTGTTATTGGACTTTGTTTCTGCTTCTGAGTTTATGTTTCCTAGAGGAAAATATTCTCTCCAGAAATGCACTTTCTCATAGCTCAGTGATGTTTGGAGCCATGTGCAGATGAACCTTTGTTCTTGCTGTCCTTAGAAATGGGTAAGAAAGAGGCAGCAGGAACATTCATTGATGGGAAAGGGCTTCAGGAAGGGAAAGGGAGAGAAAGTCTCAGGCAAGAGATACAAACTAGCTCTGGAGAACTGATGAGCTTTGAGGATGGCTTGTGTCCAGGTACCATCAGACTTCAGGAAGGCAGGAACTATGAAAAATGAAAGGAGACATTAAGTCAGCACTGTGGACTGCAAGAACCCAGGCTGAGTCACTGTACCCTAGAAAAGAGGATTACAGTATCCCATTTGGAAATAAAGCAAGAAACCGGTAAATATTTTATCTAGGACCCTGTTGGAGCCTGGGCCCAGGAGGAAGGAGTAGAAAGAATTTGAGCACTTGATGTGATACTGCTTCCCTCCATGGATTTTTCTGCTGGGACTGGCACATCCCTGGGAGATAGGCTGGGATGGCAGAGGTTTACTCAGTGCTTTGTTTGTGTAGCAACAATGAGGCTGTAGTTCTGTCTGGTTTATTTATAACACAGATGTCACTATTTTTGTCTGCCCGTAAATAAATTGTATGGCTGGCAAAAGGTGGTATAGTAGGTGGACAGATTTTAGGTAGGCTAAATTATTCTGTGCTACTGAGTGGTATTTAAAAAGGGCCTTTAATCACACCTTTCTCTTGAGCAAAAAGGAAAAAAAAATTATCTGTTGATTGTTGGTAACAAAGCTAACAGATTTATTAGAGTATTTGTCATTTCCTTTCTTAGTTGTCCTCTCTGAATGTGCACATCCCTGTTGGAGAAGTGTGTTCTGCTAGGCAAACAGCATTTGAGGCTAATTTTTTGCTATAAGAAACTGTGTATTTTCAAGGAATTTCCACATAATTACCCCTCATACCACTTCCTTAAATTTTTTTCACAAAAAGTTGTAATTAACTTCTTCTTGTCCCCATAGTGGTTTGCATCTGGGTAGAGCCATCCCAGAGTATTAATTCGTAAGGTTGTTCTAGAGAACAGAATCCTCAAGGACTAGTTGCTGCTTATTTTTTTCTCTTTGTGTCATAAACAGCTCATTTCTTATATGAGAAGGAAGAAGTTCAAAAACTGTACTTCTGTTCCTGAGGCAGAATGTGGAAAGCAGCTATCCCTGAGCACTGCTTGCTCCTAGTTTGGCTTGGACTGAGCAGGAGTGAGTCAGACTTACTGGGAAGGTCAGCTGGGAACCTGTGTCCCAACTGGCTCCCTCCTTCGAAGCCTAGCCAAATTCCCTGTATTTCTCCTGTAGGTGTCTGACCTTCTGGCTTGTGTGGTGGTTGTGGATCAGGAAATTAATACCTCCTCTGTGGTCCTGACTTGTGTGAGCTGGTACCAAGCACTGCTGGCTTTGGCAGTACCTGGAGGGAGAGGAGTTGCTCAGGTTTTTGGGAGGTGGAGGCCTGGGCAGAGGGGGTGAGTTGTGTTCCAGCACGGTCAGCTCGGGCTGTGTGCCATGTTGAGATGTGTGTAACATGCAGAAGGGGAGGAAAATGGCTCAGTGCTGTTGTGTTCTACTTGGGGACTTCTCTTCACCTTCCAAGAAAACAAAAAATACAATTTTATCATTCTCTTGTACTGTAAGGGCGGGGGGGATATATTGTTACAGTGAAGAGTCAGTGTCCTTTGAAAGAACATCTTGGTGTGTGGAACTTTTTGTTAAGTTTGAGTCATTTCTCTTCGTTCCTCTCAGTGCTGGCAGCTGGGAATGCCTGCGTGTCCTGAAGAGACTAGGGAGCAGTAAACCTGTTTGTGAGAAGTGGCCTTCAAGCAATCTGATGTGAAGTCCTATTATAGAAGTCAAGTGGCTGCAGTCAAAATCTTGACGTCGGTTCCAGCTTTGCATTGTTTGTATGAATATGGTGCTGTGAGAGACCGGCAGGGACTTCCCCTCTGCTGGGATCCAGAAAGGGAAAACTCCTGAGCAGAGCTGGGTTCTGGCTGGAGAAGGCCCTGGCTGGGCAGGGCAGGCAGGGTGAGGGCAGATGATAAAAGCAGAAGTGGTGATTTGTGTGATCCCTGAGCTGGGGCCAGGTGCTCCCTCCCCACACACATTCACTCAGTCTGGGCTTTGCTTTTGGTGCTCCAGGGAGGAAAGGGCAGGAGGAAGCCAGGAGAAGGGTTGTCTTTTATTTAACCCAGTGAACTGTGCTCCTTAACTGAGTGTCCAGCTCCCCCCACCTTAACCTCTGCCACCACCTCAGGTCGTCTGCATTGTCCTACTGCAGGACAGAGAGACCAGGGCTGATGCTCACCGCCCTCCAGCCCTCGTGAGCCCCAGGAACTCCCTGAGCCTCAGAGCCGGCCCCCTCTGAGCTGCATCACCACTCAGGAGCAGACACAAAGATGTGCAGCTCTGAGTAGGAACAGTCAAGGAGCACAGGAGGGAGAACAGATGTTGGTGATCAGGCTGGCTTTCCAAAGGTTCAGAGTTGTTCAGACTCTAAATACTGGTGTTGATAGAAATACTGAAGGCTGAAAATGATCTCCAGCTTTTCCTGTGTTGCAAGACAGAGGAGAAGACAACTTGAAGAACCACAAGCTCCAGGTTAATGTGTTCTGTACAGAGCAGTTAAGGACAAAAGTGTGTTCTGGCTGGTGGCATGTGTGTGCTGATGTTCCTGCTCCTGAAATGGGACAGCATTTGGGAGAAGAAAGAGGTCCTCCCATTTAAAGGAAGAGCCATGAAGTGGGGGAGTGAAAAGGAGGAAAATCCTCTCTCTTCTTTCATGAATGGGTTATGAAGTATTATAAACTTCAGGTAAAAGCAGTGCTTAAAGAAGCTTTTACAATTCTCACTTCTTTACCTTATTGAAAGCAAATCCGTGGTTTGTTGGGGGATTCAGTACATGTCAAGAAAAAAGCTCCAAGTTTAGAGAAAATTATAAGGCAAAGTCAGTTCATCATATACATTCTTCTGTATTTAGTGGACTCAGACTTGGCTGCTTTATCCTAAAACCATTTTGTTTTGAAACAGTTAGAATAAACAAACTGAAAGTCACAGCTGTATTTACTTGACTGTTGCCTTCTGAGCCTTATCACATATGTTGCTACATTAATAACAACTCTTGCATTGGAACTATTGTGCAGTGAGAAAGCCTGTTGCCTTTTCCCAAGAAGGAGTGGCTCCATGGGGGAGCAGGGAATTCCTCATCCCTCTGCATTCCAGCAGCTGATTTTGCAGCTTATACTGTAGTTACTTGTCAAAGTTTAAAAAACATTCCCTCCCATGTCTGAAAAATTCCCTGGTTTAGGGTCTCATTGTGTACTTAAATGCAAATGCTGTCTGTGATGTAGAGCTAGAACCAGAGATCCATTGGAGGGGGGATCCAGTGGGGGTCACCAGATCAGCCATTTGTTTGTTACAGACAGGAGAGGAGTGAGGAAAAGACATCATGCGAGTGCCTAATGACATTCTGCTGGCTGCTCCTAATTCCTGATGGAAAAATTGATTTTTAGTGCTTAGTACCTTTGACAAAATCAGGTCTGGGACTGTTTAAGTTGGGCACAGATAAAAGGCTTGCTGAAATTGAGAAGTAAGTCTTGAAAATATTTTCTTAATTTATCTGTGAAGCAGTGCTTTGGCAAAACTAATTACGTTCCCAAGGGATAGAAAATGTCCTTGTTTGAATGTAAGCTTGCTCATACTTGAGGCAAGCCATTTGTGTGGGTGGGTGCTGTGGTTCCAAGGGGAAACTAAAAAGCAGATACCTTGCTGTTCATGGGGCAGATCAAGACCAGCATGAGAAGAAATAGCATTGTCCTTGTCTGTGGTGTTGCTGAGTTGCAGAGTGTGTTCTCATGTGACTCAATAGGAAATCATAATCCACAGCTACATATGTAAAATGCTCAGAAGTGGCATAAAAGCAGGTGTGACACATCCTAAATTTGCACTGGTTCATAATGCAGACATTTTAATTGCATATTTAAGATGCATTTTTATCACCATGCCATAAATTAATTGTTGGTGGGCATTCATTTTCTCCTAATCACTGGAAGCACAAACTGTTTTTTCCTGCTCCATGTACCATGCTGTTAAAATGTATTTGTTATTCATTGTATTTTCAGGTTCAAAGTAAACAAGAGAAGAAGGCAGGAACTTCATCCCCAGCTCTCCTGCAGCCCCTGGTTAGCCCTTGCACTCCTCTGCCTGTGCCTAAAGCCACCAGCAGTACCCCTGTGCCCATAAACATTCCACGTTTCCACTTCCCTAAAGGACTCCCGAACACCTGCACTAACCACGAAGAAATCATTGCCAGGATTGAAGAGGCCTTTACAGAGTTTGAAGATGAGAAAGCAAGCATCTGTGAAATGGGGAAAATTGCTAAGGTAACCACTGATGGTCTTGGAGGTCTTTTCCAACCTTAATGATTCTGTGATTCTATTCTTTAGGTTTTTTATTTTGGGAGAGATACTTTGTAGTAGTTTCAGTCTGTCTCACAGCTGTTGTAGGGGGAAAAAAGAACCATTATCCGTTTGATCTGAAGTTTTTTGTTTAGATTTAGGTAATAGTAAACAAAAATGAGCTCGGTTTGCTGATTGTCACATCAGATGTGTGTGTTTGTTCTTGCTTTGATTTATGAAACAGTTCTCTAAGATTTCTTAGCAAATACAAAATTGCGTTTTTGTTTTTCTATTCCTTCATATTTCTGCCCAGGAGATTGAGAAACTCAGAGGCAGAAACTTGTCTGCCTCTGTGGCTTCAGGTAGTGCCAGCTGCCCTTTTTGTGGCTTTTTGTAGCTGTCCTGCTCAGCTAGCATGAGCTAAACACCTGTAGAAGCACTGTTGCCTGACATAGAAATGGATAAATCCAAAAGCAGTTCTTGGGCTGATAAAGATTCCCAAAGAAACCTGCAGGCCTGGACAAGAAGCTGAGAATGGACTTGCAGGATAGTCCTTCTTAACAGAAGAGATGAAAGAGGCTTTGTGGCAGAAATGATGCCTCAACTGCTTCTTCAAAATATTCCTGCTTCCGTTTGCTGTATCATCCTTCTTGCATGGATCTGGCTTGAGTCAGCTGTGCTCCCTCCAAGGCCAGTGTTTTGTGGATATTCTGATAACTTGTCTGGAGTCAGGACAGTGGCTGGAAAGGTCCTTGTGGTAAAGAGAAGGTGCTTGACAGTGTGAGCAGCGGAATGTTTGACACAATGTTTTTCCAAGCCTGCTTTGCCAAGGCCTTAGAGAGTCCTCAATGCCAGAGCTTTTGTGGATTGCCATTGAGAGCCATCAGCCTCTGCAGAGGCTGGTTCAAAAGTGCTGGTCAGGGAGTCCTCTGGCTGGAATCAATCTCTTTCCATGTGTGCTTTCATTTTTGTGTTCCCCTGCTGAGATCTTGCGGTGTTGGAAATAATGGACTGTGCTGGTGGAAGGCACTGCACTGAAAATTGCAGGATGGGATTTACTTCACCTTTAGGCATTTACTCACTGTCTGTAATTAGACTTGAGGTTCCCTTGCTGCCAGTGAGAAGTCATCCCATACAGAGAATGGGCCCTCCTCTTTTAGGGTGGGTGGGGAGGTAGCTGGTGTGAGTGTCCTTCTGGAAGGAGGTGCCTGTCTCTCCACTCCACTTCCTACGGAATTGTGCTGAACAGTTCAGTCAAAGACAAAGTTTAAGAGCTTGAGTAGTCCAGATCGTTTTCCTAGCCTGAGAGGACGTGTTTCTCAGCCACTTGAAAAGGCACATGACAAAGTAGAAAGTTGTGTGTGAATTCTCAACCTTGGCATGCAGTAAATGGCACACAGGTGAGTCAGAAAGCCATTACCACTTTATTTCCCTTAGGTAAAATCTCAGTGGTGAATCTTGTGTGTAAACAAGCAGGTTCCTCTTGGGACTGCTTTTGTATTCCTCCTTGTCCTGGTTTTTCCTTACAGATCTGTGGCTGCCCACTCTACTGGAAAGCACCCCTGTTCAGTGCATCAGGGGGAGAGAGGACAGGACGTGTCTCTGTGCACTCTGTTGTGTCCATGTGGAGAAAGTGAGTATAGCAAATGCAAAACTCTTTCTGGGAAAAGAGATCAGCCTGCCATACAAGTTTTTTTTTTTCCCCCCTTCTTTTCCACCAGACTTTTCATCAGCTTAAGTTTTTTTTCCCCCAAAACTCTCTAAACACTTGTTTCCATGTGACATCCAAAAACTTGGAAGTAATTGTATAGATAGTAAGAAGTTTTGAGTTAGTTGGTGTATAAAATATATTTACAAGCTCCCCAGAAATGTCAGCTATTCTGAGAGAGCTGGTAGACATCTGTGGATTTGGGGTATATTTGTGCCCAGCCTTATTGCTGCTACACAGGTGCACTAAGCAAGTGCCATTTGGGAACTGGGAGAGGAGGCATGTGATAGTGTTACAAGACAGAAAGAGGAATGTGGAATAAAGCATCATCACACAGCTGGACACTCTGGGAACTTTAATAGTTACCACCTTCCCCAGGCAAGCTGTGGAATTCACCTATGGGGTTTGACAGTCACTTCCACACACTGTGGAAGTGGAGAGCTCTGGATGGATGCATTGTGCTTGGAGTCAGCTCTGACATGGAGCAGACTTGTTCTCTTGCCTAATCTTTTTCCCTCCAGGGCAATTCAGGCTTTAGTCTACTTTGTGAAATACCTGAACAGCGTCTCCATCTCCTCTCCAGAGAGAGTTCTAATTTTTTACTTAATGGTTGCTCTTCAGATTCTTGACGTAGCCTTTAACGCTGAATTCCCAAAGTATTTCCTGTGATGATATTGTCAAAACAGCTTCTAGTTACCCTGGCAAAATTACAAAAATGTTAAGGGTGACTGTGATCTCTAGGTTTGTCTTGATACAGACAATATATTTTCCTTCCTTAGGTTCCTCCAATTACTCCTAATTAATCCCTCATGTATGATACCACATTTTCATTTCTCTGATTTTTATATCCTTCAGATATTTGCAGACTGTGGTCATGTCCCTCTTCTGTATCCTTTTAACCACCCCATTTCCAAGCTTTGTATGCTTTTCTCACTTAATTGCTCTTTTAGAAAGATACTATTTTTTATCCCCTCCTCTTCCCCTCTGACAGTTACAAAATCTTTGCTGGAAAGCTGAAAGACAGAAGAAACGTAGTGTTCCTGGTAAAGTTTGACTGCAGCTATGTGAACACAGGTGTAACTTTAAACCAGGTATCTACAGTTGCTGAAGCCTATTTTCAAGCTTCTTAGTAGATGACTGACTTCTCAAAAATGCCACATGCTCACTGCTCATCAAGTCTATAGGAATTGCTCACTATAAAACACTTCTGAATGTCAGATCTTTTAGTTTGTGGCTAAAACAGGGCTTTGGAATTCATCCATATATGCCAGATTTTTTTTAAGCTAAAACATTAGCACCTCTTTCTGCAGCTGATTTAGAATATATCTGTTAATTGACAGTTACCATGATAGGAATGTGCAGCCAACAGGATTGCTAAATCTTTTTTTTTTGTTATTTAAAAGAACTGTTTTTTGTAAAGTCTGTCTTTCCCAGAGTGATGAGGCCAGAATTAGCAGGAAACAATTTAGTGTGATCTCTGCAGGAGAACTACAGCCAGTTCAGTACTGTGTTCATACACTTCCAGGAGAGGAAAGTGGTGAATAGTCACTCACAGTAAATAATTACAGTGCATTTGTATTTTCACAGTTATTGAAGACAACAGTGTAGTTTCCTGAGTTTCCCTAACACTATGTGAACAATGTGGTGTTTGATATATCCAAATGCTGTGTTCTGTTACCAGTGTTTGGTAAATGGCACAAAGTTCCTCTCTTCAGGAGTTTCTCTGGAGTGAATCACATAACTGTGATACCTTCATCCAGTGCAGTATTTTGTGTGAGAAGACAGAGACAAGGACTGGTGTGTCCGATGCACACTGTTAACCAAAGGGGACTGAGTTTACACACTTCTCCAAATACTCAGTCCTGCTAATGCCCTCCTTAGGCTGTTCTCTATGGCTGTGGTGCACAGCTCCAGATGGGCCATAATTAAAAAGGGATGCCCTTTTTCCTTCTGAGAAGTGATTTTTCTGGGTGAATATTCAGTCCCTGTACCTTGGCAATGTCCCCAGATTTTGCAGTGTAGTGAAGGGTTGTGTTGGAGAGCACATCCTGTGGCATCCCATTGGGCTGGTGCCGTTCACTTGGAGCGAGCCTGCAGCATTGGCAAGAGTCAGGTTACTCACTCTGATTCCACAGCTGCTTAGTAAGAAACCTGCTTTACCACAGCAGTGTTAACCTGGAAAAAATCCCCACTGGGTGCCCTGCTGCAGCTGAAGGACCTTGAAGGAAGGGCTGGTAGTCTGAGGTCAGCTTTTGCGTGGTTCCCAGAGCAGGTGTATTGTGCTGTAAGGCCCTTTGTGACCTTCCCAGGGCTCCTGGGAGGCTGGGAGGTGCAAAGGGCTGGGTGTAACTCCTCCCCTCTCTTGCAGAATCCTGAGGAATTGCCACGATGATGCCTCCAGGTTCACTTCCCTTCTGGCAAAGCCGGGGTGTGACTGCCTACGACAGGAGGACTTCATCCCTCTGCTCCAGGTACTGCCACAGCTCCCCAGGGAGGGTGGGCACAGAGCTGCGTTCACTTGGCGCCTTCTTTATTTCCGTGGCATTAAATGTTTACCAAGGATGAGCAGACCTCTGGTTTGAACAGCACCTGGGTGGGGTGCATTTTGGAGTGAAATAGAAATAAGCTTTTTAAGTGCTTAAGTGCCAAACCAGCTGCAAATCCTGCTAAAGGCACTGAGGACTGGTCTCTTATCAGGATTCATATTTATCAGTGCCTGGTAACCAGGCTGGAATTTGCCCTGTTTCTCTATGTGGATATTGGGAAAAATGCTTGTTGCTGTTGATAATCAAGCACAACATAAAAGCTTATTGGAAAAGTTGTAAAAGTTGCTTGCCAAGACAGTTACAATTGAATTTGTCTAGCCAGACTATCAGATACATTATCACATGGAAACCTTGGCATTTCTGCAGTTCCAATTGTTTTGTATATGCCTCTAAACCTGCTAGTGCACAAATCCCACTGCTTATTTTTTTCCTAATGTTCAGGCTAAATCTGCACATCCTCATTTCATGTCTTTCTTTCCCTTCCATTAATTTTTAACAAAGTATCATTTTTTTAATTATTTGTGGCCATTTAGGCAGCCTCTAGATAGCTTTAGGGCTTCTCTATAGTGTCTATAGATCAGGTCCATCTGCTCCTCTGATCAGCTGTTGTACTTTTTCTGATCTTCTCCACATATCCCTAGATTTCTCACACTGTGTCGCTCTGGGCAAAACCTCTGTGGAGACGCTGCTTTGGGGAAAGATTTTGTCTGCACTGGCTGTTTCTGTCTCTCAAACAGAACTGGGGCTGTGATGGGTAAATTTCCTCGTGCTGCTCTTCATCTCTTCTCCACTGGGCACACTGTCTTTCCTGGTAGATTGCAGCTCTGCTCTTTAGCTCCTGGTGCAATCCAAGGCGTGCACAGTCCTGTCTGCCAGTCAGCCAGGGATCAGCAAAATTACCCTGATTTACGCCACCATCTGAGACATCCTGTTACACTGCCCAGAATTTGGGCATATCACACCCCTGAGGCACAGCAGAACTTGGAACACCTTTAAAGGGTAGAGGAGTCAGACATGGAGAAATTACACAGGCATTGATTAATACAGGATCTGAACTGATTCATTCAGGATCTGGGCAGTTTCTCCATGGATTTGGTCATGCAGATTTGGCATTGTGAACCAGTATTTCACTTACAAAAAGCTGGTCTTGAGAAAGAGGCATCTCCACAGGTAGTCCAAGTGAATTTTGGAAAAGCACTAATCGTATCTGTAAGCTTTCTGAGGCTCACAGAGCTTTCATTGGACATAGAAGGAGACTTTCTCAAGGAATGTTTATTTCTGACACCTAGTTCTAACAAATGTTAGTATCTTCAGTGAATGGAGGAAAACAAAAATCTTGGAGAGGAGATAGTTGCATGGTCAACTAATTAATTTTTGTCTCGTTCAATGAAAATGAGTTTTCATCTACTCACTAACTCTCTTCCTTTGTTTTTCTGTCCTTAAGTAAATCAAACTGGCCCACCAGGTGCGTATTGCCCAGCAAATGCATTATATTACAATAACAGAAGGTTCACTTGATAGATTAAAAGATTTCAGTTTTATTGTTAATGCTGCAAATAATTTAAAGAGTAAGCAAAAGTATCCGTTTGTAAACCCAGTAACTTCTTAGCATTAAAAGGAGAAGAAAATCTATTTCATTTCATTTCCTCTTACCTTGCAGGATGTGGTGGAAACGCATCCTGGCCTCACGTTCCTGAAGGATGCTCCGGAGTTCCATTCCCGGTATATTACCACGGTAGGCTGCCTGTTTCATCCCCTGTGATGCCACTGCCTCCCTCTGGGATCTGTCACTGTTCCCACCAGCAAATCCTTCAGTTATTTAAAAATATCGGTGTTTTTAATATTACTGCCATGAGGTACTTTAACAACTGCTTCCAAAGGAAAAACAATCTGCTCGCGTGTGCAAGGGGTTATTCAAAAGGTTAATAATGATTGTTTCTGGTCTTAAGCAAATCTATAAAAACATCTTTTTTGGCCTGATGAATGGAAAAGAAGTTCTTTGGTCTTTGAGAGCTGCTAAGTCACCCTGAATTGTGCTGGGCTGCTGAGACAGGGAAGGCTGCCTGTTTGAAGGTTTCTGTCACTGAGGCTTGGAGAATCCGTGACTGTTCCTCGGCACAAAGCGCCCCTTGCCCCCAGGGATCTGCTGTCCGACCATCCTCTTGCCAGGATGCCTGTCTAGGCTCTCTGTCCCCAGGCGTTTGTGACTGGGTTTGTGGCTGGGCTTTGTGCAGAGCTTTGTTCCAGCTCTGCAGTCAGCACTTAGGCTGGTACTTTATCTGAGTATATTTGTACTTTTTTTAAGCCTCAAGCTTGACTCATGTTGGGTGTGAATCTGGATAAAAGGTATAAATGTTGGGAAGTTTTATCTCTGGAGCAGTAACAAATTCAAATAATGACAGACCTGGTGGGAGCTGTATCCCAGCAGGGTTCTGGGCCCAAAGTTTGTCCTGTCTGCTTGCCAGGGCCTGCCTGGGGCTGCACCACACACAGCAGCTGGGAGGCTGCTGGCACACACAGGCTTGTTCCTTTCCTGTAAGAAGCAGATGGCACAGAGACACTTCTTCAGGGCAAACCCTGAACTGTCACGCTAATGAAAATGTATAATGAGAATCCATTCTAAATGTTTTAGATGCACTTGAACATGACAGTGAACAGCAGTGTATAATCAACATGTTTAGTCCCTGTGGTGCAAGACAACATAAACATTAAGCTTGAACAGGTATAGGAGTGGCCAGGGAATTATGGAAGCATGGGAATGGGTGAGTGTGGAAAGTGCCTGTGGCACATGCACCCTGCTGTTTGGTGTTTCAAGTGCATGGAGGGGTGAGACTGAAAGGTTTAAGGTCACACTAGGGTTGGTTTCTGACTGCAGTATCCACGGGTCAGTGCCATGTGTGGTTGCCCTGGCTGCTGACAAAGGCAATTCTCTGCATCTGCCTTTATGGGTTTCTCTTAAGTCACACACTGTTCCTGTATTTTTCAGGCAAGAAACAAATGTCTTTGTAGCATAATCCCTCACATGATCACCCTTGCTGCCCTTCCTGGACTCACCAGGGGCACTGCATGGTGTGGCTGAGACCAGCTGTGTGCAGCTGAGCTTCCACTTCCAGATAACTGAAGTGTAGGCTGCTACTAAAGGGCAGCACCTTTTCCTTCCTCGCTCCTTTTCCACCACTTCCCTGGTGCCTGGGCTCGATGCTGTGTCACCTAAGCAGTCACAGAACCAGAGTCTCATAAGTACACGAAGCTCCTCAGTGCTTCTTGATCCTGCTGGTGTATCTGCTGTGCCTTCCTGCCGCAGTCAGAGCCTTCGGGCACCCTTACTGGCAGTGCTGGAACAGAGGTGGATTCCAAGGCTTGCTGCAAAGGCAGCAGGGAGTGGTGGTGCCTGTAGCTGAGGAGAGGGCTGTGGAGCAGCACACCTGACAGAGGTGAGCTGTCCTTCAGCACTGCTCTGGGGGTCTGTGCCCACAGCAGAATCCCCCTGGGCTGGAGCAGGGTCAGCACCTGGGGAGGCAGGAGGCCGCTGGGCAGGCTGTGCCCATCTGGAGGGGCAGCACTTGGTCCTCTGCAGCAGTGGCTCTGCTCTCTGATAGCAGGAGCTCCTATTGCTCACCTCTCCTTTCACAGACAGTTTGGCGCGTCCCTCTTTAAGGTTACAAAATCCAGTGTTTCCACCAGGAGGTAATGAAGGAAACAGCTTTGTCCTTGGATTTTGAGACCACTTGGATCATTTTCATTGCTTCAAGGTAGGGTGCCTTATACCTCCTTACAGAGACAGAATGCTGTGTTTGCTGCCACACAAGAATTACAGTTCATGTTTGTGTTACAGACAAGGGCCATAAGGACACGTGGCTTTGTGTTCATTGCTGGGTACAGCATCACTTGGCTGAAATCTCCTGGAGAGTGACCTCACAGTCTGGGATCGGTATGCACCTTTCAGTTCTTATTGCCACCTCAGCACCCTTTAAAGAGGGGACCTTTTGGACACAACAGGCTGGAATTTTATCTGTATCATATCTCTTTTATTGGCCACTGTATTACTAAACCAGTTGTGTTTGTTTCAACAGAGACAACTCCTGAAGCTGCTGAAGATGATGCAGAACATCACAGAATATGCTGTGGCATTTGTTGTAAAGCTTTAGTGTGACTTCTACCTGAATGTTCAAACCAGGCTCAGAGTTAGCAGTGCATGCTGCTCTTGGAAAACTGTGAGCTAAAAACAATTTAAAGATTAAAGCTTATGGAAAAGTGCTTCGGCTTATACAGTAGCACCAATGCAAATGTGTAAGGGGACAATGACCACGGGGGTTAATAAAGGTTCCTGTTTTGCTCAGAAATTATATTTCTTTTGTTCTTCTGTGGGAAGACTGGGGAAAGGTCTGGAACTCATCCATTAATGGTTTGGGCCTGGAGGTCAATTACATGAGGATAATGGGCAAGTAGAAAGAGGCTCCTCCTTCGAAAGGCTAATTAAGAATTTGACTCCATGATCCTTGTGCCCTCTCCCAACTCAGGATGTTCTGTGGGTCTGTGGTTATGTCCTGGACTTAGAAAAATGAAGCCAGTTATGGCCTAAGTGACAAGTGTGACTTGCATGCTGCATATCGTCTCAGGCTGGGTCATGATGTTCTAGGATGCATCCCAAATGCTTTTTTTGACAGCTTGGTGTTTACAAACTGGAAAAGAAAGAGAAGTACTGAGATTTTATAGTGAGATACATACTATGTACTCTCCACTGAAACTGGACCATTATTTGAATAATAAAGCCTGCACTGAGTGACTGGACATGGTAAGAGACATGAAAAGAGATCCCATTTTACCTCTGAATGGCTTATTTTTACAGATAGGTGAGGAGGGAGCAGATGGAACATCTTTATCAATGTGGTCTGGTAGACAAAGAGTTTATGTGTCACAAATGGGAATAGTTTGTTGTCTTTCATTACCCTGCAGGCAGAGGAAAAGAAAAATTACTGCTATGGGGTCCTGTTTCTGATTCTTGGGATTGCTATTTTTGAGTCCTTGGAATGGTGTGAACACCCTGTATTTTTAAGAGTTGCTACAAAGTTGTCAGGTGTGATAATGGGTGTTGTGTGAGGTGAGACCCACTCCAGTCTGTGAGCTCTTGTGCAATCTGGAAGCAAAAGCCAAACAAAGTCCAGAAATAGAGTCCAGAAAGGCAGTGGCTGCCAGAGGCATGAAAGAAGAAACAAACGTTGTGCTTAAGACCAGAAAGGATCATTGTAATTACCTAGTCTGACCTCTTGTGCTACACAGGCCACAGAGCATTGCTCGGTGAATGCTATGGTTAGGATAGATCTGGTTTTGGGTTTGTTTTTAATTAAAATGACACCCAGCTTAGAAGGACATTCACTTCTTAGGCCTGGAGTGACAAAGGGCCAGCGGTGTTACCAACAGTTGTCATGTTCAGCTAAGTTGAATCTATTAATTCTCTCACTTCAGGGTACATTTGAATCCTCTCATGGTTCTTGTTGCTCTCAGAGTTGTGTGTGCCATCAACAATTACTGTCTCACTGTGTGTCCCAAAGCAGACTGTTGGGAGCAATCTCATACTTGGTTCTGGATCTGTTCTGGACTAAGAACCAGCTCTTGTGTGACTGAGTCCAAAGATGGCCCTTCAATAGTGGTTGCCCACTTGAAACTAGTTCTGGCTAAAAGGGGAACCCATCCCATTTAATCTGCTAGTTGGATTAATCCCTGTAATGTCCACCTTGTTGTGTAAAGTTAATTTCTATGTTGGAACAGCGTGCTGTAGTGGTTAACTCAAGATTACCAAAACTCTGGGATAATGTGCCAACATGTCAGAGACATCAAAGGTTTGTAGTAGGTTTGGTCAACAAGGTTTCAGTGCTGATAGTCAGATTAATTCTATTCCTCCTTTCTTGTGCTGGTGATATTTATTTGTTGTTGTTTGCCCTGTTAGGTTTATTCTTTCATGTGCTTGGTCACACATTTGTGTTTTCCCCACTCTGTGATGATCCTTGACAGCTGACAAGGAGCAGATTGAGAAGGGCTGTTTGCTTTTTGAGGAGCTTGGGAGTGAGCTCAGTCTCACACTGGGAGCTGTTTGATTTTGGCTTCTGAGGGGTCTGTGCCTCTCCCCCGTGATTTTTGCTCAATTTCACCAGAGGCAGATCTGGAAAGGAGGCAAATGAGGTTAACACCTGCCCAAAATAATTGTGAACAGAACCTCTTCTGCTTACTTTCAGCAGAGGCACTGGGAACACAAGACATTGTTATAGTTACAGTGGGTCCGACATAAATTGTCTTTCATTTACATGTCCTGCTTCCTCTGCAGGAACCAGAAGAATCAGAAGTCTGTTGGTTTTTTTTTTTTCCTAGAACCCTATTTCATTGGGGATCCATGCAAACTACGGCCCCTTAAACCTGAAAAACTCAAAGTGATTGATCAGCACTTTTGAACATGTTCCCTGACATAAATAATACATCTGCATGCCCAAAGAGGTGAATTTAGAGCAGTGAACATGTTTGCAGACTGGGAAGGGATAATAGTGTTAAGGAAGCAAATGTTGCTTTCAGACTGTGTAGTCAATTAAAGATAACAGTATCTGCAGAAAAGATCACATAACAGTTTTCAAAAAGAAGTCTCTTTGGGATGAGTGAATAAACCAAGGGACTGCATTTAAATTCCCAAACTGCTGTGTTTCAGGAGTTGATTTCAAGAGCACTGTTCATGTGTTGCAGGTTATACAGAGGATATTCTACACAGTCAATCGATCCTGGTCGGGGAAGATCACTCTAACAGAGCTGAGGAAAAGCAACTTCTTGCAAGTATGTGGGTTTCTGTGGGAACAGGATCCAGAGTGCAGCATTCCTTGTTCCTGTAGCTGCATGGTGAGGGAGCTGTGCCTGGGCTGCAGTGGGATGAGCCAAGTGCTCAGTGCCAGGGCTCTGCTGGGGCTACTGGAGGGGCTTAGTCTGAGTTGAGGTGAGAAGAGCAGGGACAGGAGTAGCCCCAGGGCACTGAGAGAAGGTCGGGGCGTGAGCGTGCACCAGCTCTGAGGCAGCATGGAGCAGCCTGGCTCCTGGTGCAGCCAGCAGGAAGGGAAGCAGGACACAGCAGTGCACCCATGTGAAGTGGCTCACAGGCAGCCAAGAAGAGCTGCAGAAGTGCCAGGGGTAGGAGAGCCAATTTCCTGCCTCCCAGGCAGCCCTCACCCCCTGATGTCTGGTCAGGAACATCTCTGCAGCTGCAGGACGAGGCACCTCGGGAGTGGATCTCCCCAGGAGAATGAATGGAGCTTAGTTCTTGTTCCAGTGCCTGCAGTGTGTCCTTATGGCAGGATTTGGATCTCTGTCCTCTCTGTATTTTGCCCAAAAGAGCACCAGGTTAAAACTGTCTCAGGCTGCTCATGTCCAGCCCAACCTAAAGAGCCAGAAAGTCTTTAGGCTGAAAGGTGAAGGACTTTGCTGAAACAGGGTATGTCCCTGCTGTGTCCTGTTTGCCCTTCCAGGTGTAGTGTGCTGTCTTCCTGAAACCCCTCAAGTAGAAATTCACATTCTTTCTGCTTTCAGACATCATCTCCCCTACTGCCCCCATCAGCTAATGGAAAAATGAGTGCTCTTTTGAATTGGCTTATGCCAGTCCAGGCCCTGGGATCCCAGTTCCTTCCCAACCTCTGTTACAAATAAATCTTCCCATCTTATCCTGCATCTTTACTCACTCATTTTCTCCCTTTAAACACTCTCTCCCTTTTTCTCCTTGCGTATCTACTCTGCCTTTCATCTCCTGCAGCAGGGAAGTTCAGCTCCCGTGCTGAACTTTACATGTGTAAATGGCATCTTTGGGTGTGAGCTACAAAAGAAAAAAATAGTTATGGCAAAAGCTCCCCAAGTGACTATGATCTGTAAAGAGAGGGAGAGACACACACAGTGTGGAGAGGCCAGTGAGTGATGGATCAAAGGTGCTTGGACTTTGGTGTCAGCAAGTCAGAACAGTGCAGGTCTGGCAGTGCCATGCTGTTATCCCTGCCAGATGCTTCACTGAACCTGGTGGATAGAAGGAGATGAGAGGTTTTTTTGATTCAGTTGGATTCCTTGGATGTGGAGGTGGCTGGAAGTTGATATTGAAATATCAGTGCCAAGACATAGCACAGCATCTGTTTTTATGGTCATGGATAGCAGGGCCACTGAGCCTGCCTGCCTGCCTGGGGACAGCCTTCCCTGGGATAGCTCAGGATGTGAGGCAGGGGAGGCCAGGCCTGCAGCTCACTGGAGCCATGATTTATTAGACACAAAGGCTTGTGGTGTCCCATGGCCTCAGCACCAAGAAGTAGGGAGGTGGCACTGGGAAACATGCAATGCCCTCTTGTCGCTGGGAAGGACAGGAAGGTGTAAAGTGGGAATGAAACATGGATGTTAGTACTACATGTTTCCTAACAAGACATGTCAACAGATGCTATGGTTGGAAATCTGTCTGAGCCTCCCAGTTAAACCAGAATGATTCGTGCCAGCGACAGCACAGGGAAGTCAGTGTGATTGGTTTGAGCTCCATCCCTCCTGCCCCAGCCTGGGTGTGAGTCTGGAACAAGACTTGATTTTGCCCTTCAGGAGGCAGACAGGGATGTATGATGTGTTAAGACGTATCTCAGTTCCGTGGAGGACTGTGGACTTGCTGCGGGAAGTGGCTCTGAGAGTCTCTGGTGCAGGTCAGTAATGTTTCCCAGACCATGGATCCTAGCTGACACAGCAGTTTGTGTTCCTGTTTCTCTGCCTCACTCTTCACTACAGCTGAAAATGAGCAGAAATTGTTGACAGGAGTGGCAGAGATGTTGTGCTAAGCAGGATGGCCAAGCCAGGTGCTCTGCAAGTGCCTGCTAAGGAATACAGCAATCACATCTATCAGGGAAGGGCTGCACTTGGGGTTAGTTCTCAGGGCTGTGTTCACCCAGCTTCCTCAGAAAATGGAGCACTTCAGTTGCTGAGCTGCCTCCTCATCCAGGTTTAACTTCCCACTGTGTTTGTACCCTTTCAGACTCTTGCTCTCTTGGAAGAAGAGGATGACATAAATCAGATCACAGATTACTTCTCCTACGAGCACTTTTATGTTATATACTGCAAATTCTGGGAGCTGGACACTGACCATGACCTTTACATCAGCCAGAAGGACCTGGCTAGGTACAGTGATCAAGGTATGCTGCCTGCAGATGTGCTGGGGTGAGGGCATTGCTGTAAATATAATGTTCCTACTGAAGAATAAATCCTGCCTTTAATTTTGTTGATTTGATGCCTCAAAAAAAGTTTCAATGGAGCCACCCATCTCTTAAATAAATGCTGATTTAGAGAAGGAGTTGTACAAGCTTAGACACAGAGGACTGCAGGACACACGATTTTCTGCATGAGTAGCTACAGATGGAGCTTCTGTTCATGTGTGGGTCACTGCCAGGAGGACAGGCAAAAATAATGTCCTGGAACTTGTTTATTATTTACTGAGGGCTTTGCAGGAACTTGGGAGTAGGGACAAGAAGGATGAGCCCGTGTGAACTTTGGAGATTGTTGAAGTGCAATCTAGTTATGCATGAGAGGAATTCCAGAGTCCAGCGAAGCTTGAGGAATTTCAGCTTGCAGATGGACTCTGGGGAGTATCTCTTCAGTTCAGCACGGATCTTCCTTTCTACAAGTTGAGCAGATGCTATTTGTTTTTGAAGGTTTAAGGGCCATAGATAAATTAATGGAATACAAATCCACAAAGGGCTAAAACGCCCACGTGTTCCAAGTGCAGGCGTTTATGGGGAGGCCATGGGGGTTCTGGGTGAGTGTGGCAGTCACAGGACTTGGGAGTGTTGATCATGGGGCTGGGTGGGTGAGGATGGAGGAGTGCCTCCCGTGGGGTGGGCGATGCAGGAGATTGGTCCCTGCTGGGAAGCTGCCGTGTGGGATGGATTATTTGTTGCACAGGAGGCTTGAGAGCCCTGAGGTGCTGGGGAGCCAAGGATTAAGGAAAGAAGCCATGGATGCAGTGCCCAGCAGCCTGTCAGCTGTGCCAGGGCACCCGAGGGGTGGGGCAGGCTGGGTGTGCCTGGCTGCAGTGCCAGAACTGTGCCAGGACCTCAGGAGTGATGGAGAATGTGTAGAAGGAGTCCAGGTGGGGCTCGGCTGCCTGGGAGGGTGAGGTCACTGTGCAAATGCTGCCCAGAACTGGGAGCTGCTGCTTGGCTTGTGCTCTGCCATAACAATCTATCCCACGGATCTCCTGGCTGGCAGAGCCTCACCTTTATGCTGGGCTTTCATTGTCTTCCCTGCAGCATGGCTGCCACAGCCTGTCCTTTCCTCAGAAGTGTTTTGTAGGGGTTTGATGTGTCATTTTTGCTGGATAACTGAAATTCTTTTGCAGTACACACTGGGATAGTCTCCTTCTACTACGTGACAAATCCTACTGCAGCGAAGTAGGAGTAACATGCCTGTTTCCAAGGATCCAGATAGCAGTTGCCATCTTTGTGGGACAGTGTGGTGTTTGGAAGGACACAAAGGCAGACACACTGGGAGAATCATCTTGGGGTTTTAGCAAATGCTGCTAAACAGAGGGTGGTTAGACAGGCAGTGTGGTTAGAGCCTTCTTTTAACCATGGGAAAGGGCTTTGTGTGGATTCAGCATGAACAACTGATTGTAGTTATTCCTGTGAGCTGTAGCTTCATTTTCTCTGTGTTTTCCTTGTTTCCAGCTTTGTCAAACAGGATCATTGAGCGGATCTTCAGCGGTGCTGTGGTGAGGTGAGGAACTGCTTGGGGGAAGAAGGAAAGGGAATTTCTGTCAGGCTGAGGAATACAAGTTACTCTCAGAAATGCCCCTGATCAGAATGGTTTCCAACAGGGTGCTCCAGCTGGAGCTGCCTGAACATGGAGTGAGACTTCTGGGTATCTTAAGAAAACAAAGTGAAAACCCCACAGGATGGGATAACTGGGCATAGCTGGAAGACCTGGCACAGGGATAGCTGGAGAGCACTGCTTTGAAGTCTCTGAAAAGGGACTTGCTGTGGGAGGGGATGTGGCAGATGAGCTTCAGCTCTGCAGTGATAAAAAGGCAGCAAATGCTGTGCCTGCTGCTGCAGGGTGCAGGGAGTACAGGCTAAATGGGTGACAGTGCCCCATTTTCTCTCATTAATCATTTGAAAAATATCTTTGATGACCTCCTGAGTATTTAGGGGCCTGGTAATTTTTAATGTTTTTTTTCTGGTGTGTCTTCTAGAGGCACTGAAGTTCAAAAGGAAGGGCGCATGAGTTATGCGGATTTTGTGTGGCTTCTGATTTCGGAGGAAGACAAAAGGAGTGCTACAAGGTGAGACTGATTTCTGTGTTTTAGTAACATCACTGAGATGAGCAAATAAGATACGGAAACTTCTGTGACCTGCCACTTTCCACAAGAGACAGCAGCTTGGGGTCTGGACATTGTTAGGAAGAAAACATCTTACTGTTGATGGTTGGTCAAATAGTTTCCCTTTCTTGAGGAAAAATTGTGTAGAAGCAGAGTTTTCTTGTAATTTTAAATGTCTTGGTAGTCACCAGTGCTTTTGATCACCTCATGCCATGAGGCACTGGCTCTGAGCACACACACTTGAGGTGCTGGCAGCAGCTGGGCACATCCCTTCACAGGTGGAGTGGGCATGTAAGGAGGGTTTGTGGGGAAACTTCACTGTGGCACTTTGTAAAACCTGCCTGTGGCCTGGTTTGTACAGCCGGGGGGCACTGCTGTGCAGAGGTGATCCAGATGTGCACGAGTGTTAGCGCAAGGAATCTTACACATAACAAGAGAAGAAGAATCCAGAACTGCAGGCTTGGACCCTCCAGAGGGGAGGAGGGATGCAGAGTGCAGCTGCCTGAGAGCTCTGCCTTGTGTATAAAGGAGCAAACGAGTGCATGACACAGCTGCCTTGTCCCTCACCAGGGTCCCTGCAGTGTCCTGGGCTCACAGCTGGCTTTATTTGGCCAACTCTTGCTGCTGGCTCAGCCCTACGTGAGCCCCCTGGGCTGCAGCACAGTGGACACTGGGTGAGACAGGACACGAGCACGGCTCTGCTGCTCACAGCCACCTGGGAGACTAACAGGAGGTGCTTGGAGTGCCCTGACCCTTCCCAGGGGCTCTTGTGATCCCTGGCTTTATGCCAGGCTGTGGCAGAAGAGCCTTGGGGGGTGGGTAGGGGGAACGTGCAGTGCTGCAGTCCCTGCTGCGTGGGTGTCCCAGTGCAGCGCTGCAGTTCCCCGCTCTGTTCCAGCATCGAGTACTGGTTCCGCTGCATGGACCTGGACGGGGACGGGGTGCTGTCCATGTACGAGCTGGAATACTTCTATGAGGAGCAGTGTGAGCGCATGGAGGTGATGGGCATAGAGCCACTGCCCTTCCAGGACCTGCTGTGCCAGATGCTGGACCTTGTTAAGCCAGAGAGGGAAGGTAAGTCCTGTTTAGGCAGAGCTTTTATCCCCTTTCATTTGTGGGGGATTGAGAAGGTAAAGCCACTGTGAAACCCATCTGCAGGCAGAGCCCTGTGTCAGTCCCAGGGCGGAAATTACAGCACATTGGGCCATGATGTTGTGCATCAGGAGGTCTGAAATACTAAAACAAGAGAGCTCGTGAATTAACTGCCTGGGACTGAAGCAGCAATTCTTGTGTACTCCGGCTGTGGGATGTGCTGACAGTGTACACTGTAAAACTGAACCATCCCCATTCCCATTCCTTCATATTTCACATGAATGTCAAAGGCCTCCATAGGTACGTGAGATTTAAGCTTAATAAACACACCCATTTATTGAATAATGTTAAAGTCCTTGACCGACTTGGGAAGGACTTTTGTGATATTGAAGCCTACTGGTGTTACTGCATTCTTACAAAACTTTTAATTGTAACACAACCATGTGGGATTTTTCTGTAGGAAAAGTAACCTTGCGAGACCTGAAGAGGTGCAGAATGGCTCATGTGTTCTTCAACACCTTCTTCAATTTAGAGAAATACCTGGACAATGAACAGAGGGATCCCTTTGCAGTGCAAAAGGTATAAATCACCTTTATTTCTAAATAAAAAAATCTCACACTCATCTTTAGAGTGTTCCTGGATGTAGGGAAAATCCAACTGAATAGAAGAACACTTTTTTCACAAGTACAGCTTATTGACTGTCTCCAGAAGCCTCTTACCTGCTCAAAGTGCAGAAAAGTGGAGGGGATGCCAAAACCAGCTCTGGTTCCCTCACAGCTGTTCCCACATAATCTCCAATAGAAACTTCATGGTTCCATGATTCAAGGCTTAAATACGTCCCAAGACAGAACCACCCTGTTTGTTTGTTTGTTTGTTTGTTTGTTTGTTTGTTTGTTTGTTTGTTTGTTTGTTTGTTTGTTTGTTTGTTTGTTTGTTTGTTTGTTTGTTTGTTTGTTTGTTTGTTTGTTTGTTTAAACTGGATCATCATAAAAGCAGTCAAGTGGGGGATAACTGATTATCCCCATCCTGTAGTAAATGGCGGAGGGCCGGGTGTTTATAGAGGTGTTACCCTGTAATCTTCTCTAAAACTTGCCCTAACTTAGCAAACTGCAAAGAGTCCCTCAAAAGATCAGTTACAATTAACCTTTGATGGACAGAATTGAAATCACTGAGTTCTTCAGTCCTGTGTGGAGTGCATAGGCCAAGCTAGAGCACAGCAAGTGTGTGGTTGTTGCATTTCTGAAGGGGAACAGATGCAGTTTGTTGGCAGCTCAGGTCACATGCTGAGCTTTACAGACCATGAGGGGTATTTTTTCATTGTCCTTTATGTGCAGATGTTAGAACACTCTAAGATGGTTGTGATGGTTTCTCAGTGAAGGCAGTTTTTGCCTGGCTGTTTCCATCCATTCCTTACTACCCTTGAAGCTGACTCTGTGATCTCTTTAGGACGTGGACAGCGACGGCCCCGAGCCCTCGGACTGGGACAGGTACGCGGCTGAGGAGTACGAGATCCTGGTGGCCGAGGAGTCTGGGAACGAGCAGCTGCAGGAGGGGTGAGCACGGGCCTGGCACTGCCCTGGGCACTGCCCCGGGCACACACGGCTGCCTCCGGCTGGGCTCTGGTGGGGGCACGTGCTGCCACTGTCAGCAGAGGGAGTGGAGTGGTGGGACGAGCGTTTGGACTGGACTCTGGAGCACATGAGGCCCCGGGACAGCTGCTCCCCACGGCAGGATTGGAGTAGTGCTGGGGGCAGCCACTTGGATCAGCTGCACACACCGGTGAAGGGAGCTGGGAAAGAGGACAAAGCCTGTTTCTTTTGGTCACCGTACAAAAACAGAGATCAAATGACTTTTGCTGTGTTGGCCATGTATTGACCGTGTCCCACTGTCATAGATTAGAAGCTGTAGCTCTGTTACATTTATTATACCTAGCAGAGACTTTTAGTCCAACTTTATGTCTATTAGTCTGTGCTCTTCATAAGTTATCCTTCAATATTTTCATTCATTTACTAAGTTTGTTGAGACTTTTTCTTTAAACATTTGCTTTCTGCAATACCTACATTCAGTTTTCAGCCTTCTGTAAGGTTCTGGACAGACACACCAGCTATCTTTAACCAGTGAATTTAGGCAGAGAAGTTGTTCCGGAACTTCTCTGTGCAAGGACTTCCTGCAGATAAATGGAGACTCAGTCTAATCTCCCTTTAGATTTGTGTCTGTGTTGGCATCTTCTTGACAGTATTTCTTTCAACCACCCAAAGAATGCTTACCCTGTGTTAATCCTGCATGATTCAGGATTGCATCCAGTCTTAAGCAGTATTTGCAGAGCCAGGAGAGTATTGAGAAATTGCATCAGTTTCAAAACTTCCCACACTGGAAATTGCTTGGGATAACAGTAGCACCTACTAATTAGGCACAGAGATTTGCAAAGCTATTGAGAGCTGTTCCCCTCTCTGCCTGTGCATCCAAACAGCAACAGGCTGTTCCCTCAGCCCCTCGGAGCTGCCTGGCCTTTCTGTGGCCTTCACAATGGAAGATGAGGTAGGGCAGGATGGAAGATGAAATTGCTGCATTCTCTGCAGCTGCTTTGCAACACCTGTGTCCTCAGCACAGGAAAGAAACAGGAGACTGCCATTAAAGCTTTGTAGGACCATGAATTCCCAAAGTCACCAAAACCATAGGAAGAGCGACAGGTGATGTCAGATTTTTGAAGCTGGTCTGAAGCAGCTCTGTGTCTTCCTGCAAAGAGCATGTCAGCAACCTGGCTGCTTGCTTTTAAGAGCCCCTGAAAAGCTCTGTAGTCATGGCAGCAGGATTAGATCTCATTTGTGGAGCATAGCAACAGACCATGAAGGAAAAAAGAAGGGAAAAAGAAAAACAAAGAGCTGGATGCCCAGACAAATTTGCCAGAAAGAGCCATTGAGTTTTTGCACATACATTATTTCTGCTGTGTTTTGAGGATGACAGAAACAGGGAGTGGGGACAGAACCAAGACAATTCCTGGTGACCTCTGGGAGAGACTGGAAGATTTTTGGCTAAGTTAGCTGGCAGAACATGAAATGTGGTCTTTGTCTTATAAATACATTTTAAAACAACCATCATTCAGCAACCACAGATGCATTAGTAAGTGTGCCCCATATCTGTGATTAGCCCTGTCCCTGCTTCTCTGGAAGGAAAGTTTCTAAAGCCAGTCAGTCTAAAGCTGGCTGAGGCATGCCCAGGAGAGAGCCCTGCTCCTGGAACAGGAATCTCATCGAGGCAGGGGATACTCCCAGTGACTGCCAGGATGATGGACTCCATCGAGAGCTGCAGTCACCAAAAATAAGAGGAAGGTCCTGTCATGCTCGAGGTGACAACAAAGCATCACGTTTCACTGGAAGCCTCAGCTGATCTGAGCTCTTCTCAGCCACGCTCTGCTCTCTGACCTGTGTGGGATTCCACAGAGAGAAGCTGGCCCTGGGGAATGGACACTCACACTGCTCTCTGGAGGCAGCACCAACAGCTAGGTCTGGCCAGCACAAACCCTTGATGCAGATACAAGCCTTGGTTTTGCAGCAAGCCAAGCCTTCCCTGCAGGGCAGGGCAGGGCAGCAGTGGGAACTGCTTGGTTCACTGTCCCAGAACCCAGCCTCAGCCAGCTGATGGACATGGAAACCACCGCTGCCTTCAGGGAAAGAGATCTTTCTGCATGGGCAGGAAAAGGAGGAGGAAGAGGATCTTTTATCAGCTGCTGGTGGGAAAAACATCCCCTGAACAGGGAGCCAAGGCACAATGCAGAGCATCCTGCTCAGCGTGGAGAGGAGGGACAGGGGCACAGGATCAGAGGATGTTGGTTCAGGCAGCTTAGACCATTGTTCTTGTCACCCTCCAGTTGTCTGATGGCTCAACTGCTCCATTCCCAGAACCCAGCAGTGTAAGGAAGGGAAAGGGGGGACAAGGACATTACTGAACCATCCAGAGCCAAAATGTGTGTTTGCCAGAAGGAAGGGCAAAGAATTCCGTGGAGTAATTTCCCTCCTCAGAACAAGCTAGAGTTGCCACAGTTGAGTCTTAAGGAATGGGTGTTTAACCTACACGAGCCCATATTTGTTTTTATGGGACTGAAGTTCTACAAACGGCCTGGAAGGAGAGCAGGGATTGATTACCTTTAGTGCCAATCTTGGTCAAAAGCATCCCAGAGATGCTCCTTAGTTATAAAGGTGCAAAGCAGTTATTCCAAGATGGGAAAGGCAGGCACTGTTGAGCCTTAAGGAGCAAACCAGTGCAGTGGACAAGTAACTCACTGGGAAAGGACAGTGGGAAGCCCCTTTTGAAGCAGACATGAGAGGGTTTAGTGCAGAAGCAAAAGGCGCCTGAAGAAGAAGATGATAATGGAGCTCCAGCTGCTGGTGAGTGTGCAGTGCACGGCACAAGTCACGTTCCACGTGCAGGAGAGAAAGCGACAAGGCTAACAGAAGGTGGTGGAATTGGAGGAAAAGGAGATACCAAAGGAACATTCTAAGAACAGCATTCAAATGGAAATACAAAGTTTTCCTCTGCTGCATCACTTTAAACCAAGGAGAGATTAGAGAAGCTGAGGCACCTACAAACATTCCCAATACATTCCTGGTGGGGGAGGCAGGGCAATGCAGCCTCCCCGGGCACCACTGAGGCAAGAAGGGTGCAAATTGCACATATTTTGGCAACCTTGCACACGTGGTTGGAACAGGTACTGGTGCAGGATCCAGACCAGACCATTGTTTCCCTTCTCCCACTGATGCAAGAATCCAGAAGGTGGCAGAATTAGTGGGCAGGTGCTTTCCTAACGGAAGGGAGAGGACAATGTTCTCCAGGAAGGTCTGGGCTGGTCTCCCCTGCACACAGGGAGCATCCTGCCCACAGCAGGACAGACCCTGACAGCCTCCCAGCACTTTGCTGTGGGTCAGCCAAGGGAAAAACACCACAGGAAGGGGGAGCTGATCATGGGGCTGGGTGGGTGAGGATGGAGGAGTGCCTCCCGTGGGGTGGGCGATGCAGGAGATTGGTCCCTGCTGGGAAGCTGCCGTGTGGGATGGATTATTTGTTGCACAGGAGGCTTGAGAGCCCTGAGGTGCTGGGGAGCCAAGGATTGAGGAAAGAAGCCATGGATGCAGTGCCCAGCTGCCTGTCAGCTGTGCCAGGGCACCCGAGGGGTGGGGCAGGCTGGGTGTGCCTGGCTGCAGTGCCAGAACTGTGCCAGGACCTCAGGAGTGATGGAGAATGTGTAGAAGGAGTCCAGGTGGGGCTCGGCTGCCTGGGAGGGTGAGGTCACTGTGCAAATGCTGCCCAGAACTGGGAGCTGCTGCTTGGCTTGTGCTCTGCCATAACAATCTATCCCACGGATCTCCTGGCTGGCAGAGCCTCACCTTTATGCTGGGCTTTCATTGTCTTCCCTGCAGCATGGCTGCCACAGCCTGTCCTTTCCTCAGAAGTGTTCTGTAGGGGTTTGATGTGTCATTTTTGCTGGATAACTGAAATTCTTCCTGGCACATCCATGCTGGGCTATCAGAGTTCACCTTTTTGCAGCCCAGTTTGCCACTGAACATGAGAGAGCCATTCCTGTGCTGGCCATTGGAGCACCTGCTCCAGCATTTCCTTTGTGAGCAGCCTTGCTTTAGAACAAAAGGAAGAACTTTAATTTCTTGGGAGCCCTGCAAAACTAACCCATAGTATGTTGTGACTGAAGTTAAACATCTCAAAACCATCTTTTCTCGAGACTAGGAATGGGCTGAGAGCCCCAGAGCCATATCGTGTGCTGCAGGGCATGGAACCCAACCAGCCTGGATAGTGCAGCTGGAGCTGGGAATTCCCACCAGACCTCCTCGGACCATAAATGCTCAATCCTGGATATCAAACTTCAAACTGAGGGAGAGAGAAACATGAGAGTGTGGCCACAATCATTCTTCTGTGTCTGTCAAAAGACACCTCAGCCAGAAGATCTTTTGGACCAGGTGTTTCTGAGCCAAGGTTCCTCTGGGGCTGTGGCTGGATGACTTTATTTCTACACTGAACTATTGAGGCTCTGGGAGTTCATGACAGTTGTTACTGAAGCTGGATTCAAATTTTCTAATGCTGAACACCAGTGAGAATTTGTTCTGGAACTTACAGACAAGGCTGGATGGGAGCACAGATCCATGGCAGCTGTCAGAGTACTGATTACTCCCACCCTCTTCCCAATGCCTCAGGAATCTCCTCCTCGAGGTTCACCTCTCACATGCTACTGCATTTTAGCCAGCTGGCTTAGTAGCCACTGAAATAACTACCCTGAAAACCAAAATACAGCTTTTAAAGACACGCCTTTTGTCTTTGCAGATCATGTGAAGAAGACTATGACACAGATGAAGTCTTACCTCCCCCTGAAACTGGAGACAAGTCAGACAAACTAGTTATCTCAGATCTCTCAGCATAGAGAAATGGAAGACACCTAGCCCATGCCTTTCAAACTGGAGAGCATTCAGGCCCAAGGCACTTGGGGGTTTTCCTTAAATCCGTCATTGGAACAATGTGCTTTATTTTGTACACTGAAAACTTGAGACCCCTTTTTGTCTTCCTGTGTAATTGCAGTAAGGTAATTTCTATGAAAAGGCTTTTTACAATGTGTTATCGTGCCACACTCATTGAAAATGGTAATTGCACCTTGTTTCATTTCTATATAAATTCTGTTATGTCCCCAGATGTGCAATAAATGCCAGCATCTAATGATTACCTGCAACAGCTGCATGCAACATCGACAGTGGTCATTTCTCAGTCAGTTCTGTCCTGTGCCACTCTGTCCCCTTGGCTTTACACCAGGAGTGACAAAAGAGCTGCTGAATTAACTTAAATGTGTGTCTAGAAATCTTTTAAAACACAGGTCACAAATGAAGTTGTTTTTTCCTTCCTGTCCTGGAGATGAAGGGACTCTGCCTGTGCACGGGGAGGGTGAGGCCCCTCTGTGCTTTGCCCCAAGCTCTTACCCTGGCTGCAGGACTGGTTCACTGCTGGGGGGCTGCGAGCAGTTTCTGCACTACACCGTGTCACGTTCTCCAGGAATTTGAGATGGAGTTACCTGTTCTAGTCCTGTGTCCCCTCCTGTGCTGATCTGCCTCTTGCCAGAGCTTTGTCTGTGTGGATTTCTACTTTGTAGAAGTGTTTTGTAGAATATTTACAGCAAATACAGATTGCTGCTGTTCAGCTGCTGTGTTAAGACTGCTGTGCCTGGTGTGCACCAGTTCCGTCCATTCCTGTGTTCTCCTCCTCTCCTGTAGCCTTCTTTAACCTGTAGCCAAGAGACTAAGCTGAGATAATGAAGAAAAAAACCAACCCCATCTTTTACCTAGTGAAAGAATTAGTTTGTATTATTGCCAAAATTAATTTTTCTCCCAGTCCCTGGGAGGAAATGCTGTAACTAATGAATTCTTGCTTTAAGTGCAAAATTAAACCAACGTTCCCTAGAATCACAAGCGATGCCTCTGCTCTCAGCACACAGCTGCAGCTGTGCCTCCTGGCCGGGAGGAAATGGCTGTGGTTCAGCACAGGGATGATTAGAACAAATTCTTCATTTTAGCCCTTACATCTGCACAAGCAGGTCTGGGCCTTAACCTCTCGGCTGTGCCAGGTGTGAGCCCTGCCAGCTGTGCCCAGTCTGTAAGGCCGGGTTGTTGTGTGTGCCCTGTTTCTGCTGGTGCCTCCCCGTGAGAGCCCCGAGCTGTGCCTCCTGCCGGAGCTCCCGGGAGATGCCTGCCCCTGCTCGCAGCAGTGCCCTGCTGCCCTCCGGGAGGCAGAGGAGAACTCGTGTGCCCTCAGGGACAGGACGGGGCTGGAGCCCTTCAGGGCTCGCTATCCCAGTGAGGAGGGGCTGATCACTGCAGCGCGGGCTGGGCTTTCCCAGGAGCCTCGGGAGCCCCAGAGCTGCCTCCCCCTGCCCGGGGGATGTGCTGCTGCCTCCCTGGGGCCACAACTCTCCCATAGCAAACTCGGCTAGAGAGGAAGGTTTCAGTTGAACTGCCCAGATGCATACACACCCCCCAGGATCCTGGACTTGGTACTTGGAAAACTTCTGGATGCCCACATTGTTAGCAAAGGCCCTGCAAGGTGACCTGCATCCCACAGTAACAGATGAAGCAGGGAGCACTCTGACCAAACCCAGACACGCCCCTGGCATGCAGCAAGCAAGCACCCAGTGGGTCTGGATCCCATCTCCATCGCTGACGTATCCTCGAAGGGAAAACCTTCCCTGGGGCTGATTCCACAAATGCCCAAATGCAGAACCACCAAGGAACTGACTGCAGGAATGGACACAGGATGGAGGCCCCACAGCTGCTGCTTGTACCCAGCTCCAGCCACGTTTTTCTGAGAAGAACCTGGGCACAGCAGGAGTTCACCCTTCCCTCACTGCCAGGGGCCAGAGGGGCCTTTCAGTTTGATGTCCCCTTACCTCTCTCCAAAGACAAAGATACCTCAAAAGGAACAAGTAGAACCTGACCCCATTCTGGGCTGAAATGGAACCTTCGTGGTCCTCCAGCAGCAGCAGCACTGCCATGTCTCATTTGCCAGTTCTGGAAAGCCTCAGTCACCACTTCAGGGTCCTTCTCATCTGCCTTTTGCAGAGGGCCTTTAATTCAACCCATCCCTGAATTCAGGCTCTTACCTCACACCACACCAGCCTGAACTGGTGCCTTTCTTTGCAGAAGTCTGGGAAAACTCACCAGCTGCCTTCCCAAGGTTTGGTTCAATCAGGAGACAGGAGCTGGCAGCTGCTCTGCTGAGCCCAAACCCAGCACCTCTCTCCTACAGACATTCAGTACTGCTACAACAATATCGAGTGAATCCAATCCAAATCCATGTTTTCTGGTAGGTCAACACAAGCTAATCCAAAAAACCCCCAATTTACAGCAAATGTTTTGAATTCTATGTGAATGGAAGGACAAGCTGCAGAAGCCACTGCTACCATGGTGGCAGTGCAAAACCTTCAGTAATACTCCAGGAGTGGAAACCCATTTTCTGTCCCTAAAGTACTTGAAAACAACCACAATTCAGCAGGCACACATGCATTAGCACAGGAGCTGTTCTACACCCCATTTGTGACAGCCCTGTCTCCCCTTAGCTGCTCTGGATGGAAGTTTGTAATTCTGCAGGATTTAAGTGAGGTAAATTTGGGAACTCGTGTCCTACTTTGCTTTTTTCTGGGATAATCAAGGGTGATTGTGCCCAGCCAGCAGAGCTGCTCAGCTGCAGCACATCAGCCCCTGAGCTCAGGCAGCTCTGAGAGCGAAGCAGCCCTGGAATCCCTGCCCAGAAGATTTGTAGGAGTCCCTTGGCTCTGGCTCTGCCTCCTGACTCCACATCAGTGCCACTTCAGATGTTGCATCCCTGGAAGGACACATCCTTCATTTCTCAGTGCACATCCAGCTCACAACGAAGGCTCTTCCCTTACCAGTAGTCAGAAAAGTGAGTAAAATTCAGTTTTGCATGATAAAAACATGTTTGTGCTTATTTGTTCTCTCTAGTCTGCTTTCGTCTAGCGAAATGAAGCCCTGTGTTCTTACAAACCCCTTGCTTTCTGCGTTTGTACCACAAACATTTTGTCTCTGCAGTACTAAGATGGGAGATACGGCTCAGTATTACTGCTGGAATGGTACCAGGTGGATTTTTTTCTTTCTTTCTTCTAAAATCTCAGTAGTACTTGCTGCATCCCAATTTTTGGCAATGAACCAAGGGCACTGCTTCAGCTCCCCTCCTGCCTCCGAGGGGCAAGTGCTGCAGAACAGACATAGACAGCAAAAAAGGGATTCCAAAGCCTTCCTGCTTTCCTGAAGCAAGGATTTAAGGAAGCTGACTCAAGATACTCTAACCAAGGTTCTGGGCTTAGTTTCTGAACAAAATAGTCCTGAAAGACCAGCGCTGAGCTCACTGAACTGTCATTGTAACAGCATGGATTTGGAGTCTCTAGATCAGTATCTTAGGTCTGTGCAAACAGAACAACCTCAGTGACAAGCACGAGCTACTGTAAGAAAAACATAAACAGAGCTTCCCTTTGTGTGCTCATCTTCTCACTGTATCACTGGGTGAGGGGGTTAGAAACGGAATATTTAATAATAATAATAATAAAGGTTCTCATACTTTGTAAAAGTAGTTTTGGACACATTTTGCGCTGGCATGGTTTGATCTTTGTATTTTTACTTTATATTTTCTTCTTTTTTGGCAAATAAAGGATTTTTGAATTTAAAAAGGAAAACCTGTCTCGGTGGTGGGGTAGAGTGTTACTGCTCACTTCACCTCCAGCTGCTGTGCCAAACTCTCCTTCCCTGCAGTGGTGAGTTCACACCACCCAGTTACCTGCAAGCAAATGCCTTCCAAAGCCAAAATTCCAGGGTTTCTTCTCAAAAATACTGGGATAAAGCAGTCTGACCACTTACCTGCCTCACATCTGCGTCCTCAATGGGGAGCACTGTCCCTGTGATAACCTACCAAGACACCCAACTCCCGCATTTTAACCTGGCCTGAAAAAAAAGAAAGCAATATCTCCTGGATCTTTTGCAAGTGGAATGAACAAAAAAAAAAAAAAAAAAGGGATGAAAAGAAAAAAAATGGGCAAAGCAGTAATGCCTTTTCTAATTTATTTATATGCAAATACTCAGGCAGAGTCAGTGTTTGCTCTTGTATTGCTTCACCAAGGGGTGCCTAAATCTGTCCATAGAACAGAAACCTTTTGGTGAGTTTCTTTAGGGTAGCAAAAGCACTTCAATGTCTAAATTTAAATAGTTAAGACCAAAGATATGCCTGCGATGTTCTTGGTAGTACTGGAAACAGCATCACCTACCTTTCAGAGGGGATTTCCTCAGCTGTGCCACACGCTTGGAATGATCCTTACAAAGGTGCTTGTTTGTATCCTTCCAGTTCTCCAAGTCAGCAATTTAAAGTTCCTTCTAACTGTTTTGTATAGAATTTAAATAAGAACTATCTGGGGAGGGGGTGCTTCTTGCATGCAGTAAAAAGATGCTTCTGTGCTGGGTCACACCGGAACCTCTGCACCATCCCTGTGCTACAGCTGTGGGATCTGTTCCTTGAAACTCTGGGAGTTTCACTGAGGGAGCAGCTCCCTGCCGTGCCAGAAGTACCTGCCTTGGCAAACAGGCTTTTCGGGTTCATCTCCCTGTACCTCTGCAGCTTCTCCTGACACCACCGAGGGCTGTGCTGGAGGCACCGAGGGGAGCCTCTGCGCAGGAGGCAGCTGTTCCCTGCCACCACCGTTCCTGGGAATGTTTTCAGCTCCCATGCAAAGGAAGAATATCTGCAAGGAGAGGCTGCTATGCCCCCAGTGCCCCTGGCTCTGCACCGTGGTCAGGCAAGCCAGGGAGCGAGAACAGCTCCTGCTGGGAGGGCTACGAGGTAACACATCCAGGGTTCAGTTTTTGTTTCCCTGTCCCCCCTCCTCTGGGATTTAATCCCAACCCCTGACGTATCATGGAATCATTAAGGTTGGAGAAGACTCCCACGATCACCAAGTCCCGACCTTTGACAGAGCTCCGCCCTGCCCTCTAAAGCCCATCACCAGCGGCCACATTGCCTTGTGTTTGAACATGTCTTACTGCGTGGTGCCCGGGAAGAGCCTTTCCACCCCACATGGAAGAGTAGAGAGCTTCTCCTCCTTGTTCAGATCCACATTCAGATCTGGATGGTGAGAAGTACTGGATTTTGTACCACTACATGTCACCATAAACTGCTGCTTTTTCTTTCTGACTCTGCTGTACAAATTACAGGGGTTTAATAAAGTTTGGAAGTTAATCCCTGCCTTCAAGGGAATTAGGAAGAAAACTGAAATATCACACACTTCCTCTACAAGAAGAAATCCCCAAGCAGCTCCCTCTTTGCTAATGCTGAGAACAGTTCCCTGGATCCAGAGCCCTGCAGTAAGAATGCCGGGAATTCTGGGCAGCCCAGCTGGGGCTAGGGCTGGAGCTCACACAATCCTTGAGCTGCACCCCACCAGTGACTCCCCAGCTCCTCGGGATGGGCAGCAGGGACAAGTCCCTGCTGGGCTGTGCCGGACCTGCTCTCTGCCCAAGCCAAGGCAGGAAGGCCTCACACCAGGAAGCTGCTGTGGAAGGAATGCTTTCCTAACTGGAGCTGCTGGAATTCCTGTCAGCACCAAGACGATCCCTTCCATTGCTCAGCTCACGAACAACTAGCCAGGAGGGCAAGGAAACCAAACCAAGCCAACCCTAATTTAAACAATTACAGAATTAGTCATCAACACACTAAGTAGTATTTAGACAGTGAGTTCAACATATGCCACACTGATGCCTTCAGCAGTTGCAAAATAGAATTAGAAAACTAACATTTATTAAATCAATTTGAATTTTAATATACATTTCAAGAATGTGGCAGCATAAAAGGAAATGTTTTTAGAAACAACCTGAATCTACCATTTGCAGTTTTACATTAACCATCAGGGCTCTCCTGTTGATGCTCCGAAACACTCTTGACCTAAATTCTCCAACTTTTGGTACCACATTGAATGCAGCAGTAAGATAGTAAAGATTCCAAATACTCCCACATTTCTGGAGCAAAGGTACTTTGTATTTAATTTAATGTAAGTCCTAAAAATGTACCATCAACAATCTCGGCAAAACTGAACAGCTCTGCAAAAGCATTCCGACAGAACCCGTGCTGTGCAGCCACTCCCAGACTCCGGGTCGCTACTTCGCTTACACGTAGTGGACTAATAAACAGATTTACATTAGTAGGTCACGATCAAACCACCAAATTAGAGACTGGTAGGATCCCTCTGGGTCAACACAAAAATCACATACAAGTTTAACTAAATACATTTTAATAGGACATCGTTAAATCTCATGAGGGCTAAAAAACACAGATCTTAGGTACTTGGGTTGGCAAATAAAGACAAGAATACTAAGAAGCATTTTCCACCATTTACTCATTATCAAAAATATTTTTCAACTCTTCTTGCAAAACAAAAACAAAAAAGTACAGACTGGACACGTACATCACATTTTTCTTCCTATGGCTTTAACCCCCCACCCTGCCCACCCCACAAAAAAGACGGGGGGAGAAACAAACCAAAACCAACAAAAAGCTCTGACCACATTCACAGAAAATGACACCATGGTACACTACAAAACAAAAGGAGGTGCCATTTGTGTCCAAAGGGTTTTGCTCATTTCTCGGTGAGGAACCGTCATTGTACGTGCTTTGTGCCAAATCAAAGCACACCCAGCGCCAGGCCGGAAAGCGCCGCGGGGGCTCTGCCTGAGGAAAAGGGAAGATGGAAGCAGGAAAGGAACTAAAAAAATCCACGCACTATTTAACATGCTGCTGAAACAGGAATGGCCTTTGAAATCAGACAGTAATGTTTGTGTTCGAGTCAGCCCATGTTCGGGTTGTGCTCTATCATTCCAAGAGGAGAAATTTCTGCTTTCACAAAGCAATCTCAACTTTTTAGGCTCCCAACGAAGCCCTGAAGGCACAACTAAACTCTTGTGCCTGCACTCTTATTTAGGGATTGTGCCGAAATCAACCATTTCTGCACAAAGCTGAATTCCTAACAGGAATTCTTTTACTGTAATACTTTCCCAGATAAGCTCGACAACTTTGTGTCATGTTTCTATTTTCAAGCCTTTTGGCCCAGGTTGAAAAGCAGTGACCTTCAAAAGCTGCTTTCAACATTTTAGCAAAAAATGAGATAGGTTCAGGTGGAGTTATATATAGCTTATTCTGTTTAGCAAACACCCCAAAAATTTGACCTTTGATAGCCCTCGATCCTGTGCCCTTGCTGGGAGGTGCCTGTCCGTGGGGAACTCCCCAGCTCTGTTACAAACCTGATCAAACAACCCCCAGTGGTGATAAGCGCTGCGCAATCTCCCTGCAGCCCGGCCACTGATCAGCACCACGGGGGGAAAATCAGCCAAGGACACCCTGGAACCCACAAAACCCCTTCTCTTCCCTAGAAGCAACAGCAGCAAAACAGCAGGGACTCGGGAGAGGATGGTGCTAACAGAACTTGAGCCTTCGTAGGGTACCAGTGATGTTCTCCCCCAGCCCAGCCCCTCAGGGACTTGTCACATACAGGGGGCTGGCACGGAGGGGCAGCTGAGCAGGGACGTGACCTGTGCAAGTGTCAGGAAGACAAACCCCAAGGATGATGCCATTACCAGGACCAGGTGTCCAAGCTGGAGCTCAACCTTCGCCTCCACCTGACCCTCCTGAGCCCTGCCTGCAGCCCGAGATGCCTTTTGGCCCGCCAGCTCTCTCCATATATTTATTAATCTTTTTTTAACTCTATTCTGTTCCGTAGAGCACACAACCAATTCTCCCAGTCACCACTACCTACCCTTTCCATAGTGTATCCCCCAGCTCAGTGCTGCCTTTCCCACAGGAATGTCAGGTCATTTCCTGCTCATGGTGACTGTAACCCATCAAATAATTATTTTTCTACACCATCATCTAAGCACAGCTGAGATGCACTATCTGGATGCTACACTGAAGCTGAAGCTTTGACTGAGCACAAAGCATGAACAAGTACAATGAGGTCAATATATTCCTTGTCAAAAGATCTTGTGATAAAATCATTTACATCAGCAATCGATCTCAAACTATGAGGTGCTGTAAGAACTAAAAACAGTTTTAGGGTAACTCCTCCATTATCTGCAACTATTTCCCAGACACTAATACACAGAACATAGCAATGAAAAACACTTGATACAAGTGATCTAAACGCAGGAGCTCCAGCTAGTTAAACAGAACCATAGCTGCCTTTAACCTGTAGCAGTTCCCCTACGGATGGCAGGGAAAAGAAAGAAAGGTTCAACAGTCATATCTCATGTCTATAGCTTCATCCAAACTTTTCTCATCGTGTGTACTGGCAGCTAAAAACGTCGTTACTGGTGACCCTGTCACATTGATTACACTGGTGCTTGTGCTGGCATTGCGCACAGCAATGCTTGTCACATTAATGCCCAAAGTAAGCCGAGTCTGCTCCAAGGCCTTTTCTGGCACTGCAAAGGCCTCCAGCTTCTTCTCCCCGTTAGCCATGTAGGAGTTTTGGCAGCCACGGCATATGCAGTCAAGGCAGGCTTTGCGGTTAGAGTAGCAAGGGCAGCGTTGGCCACGGCATGTAAGAACACTTGGATTTTGGGTGGCACGACCACATTTACACCCTTTCTTTTCTTGTGGCTTTTTATACACAGTTTTTGTCGGGCTTCCTGGCATAACGTTACTGCTGGGAACTTTCTCCTTTGCCTTGTCTTTCGTTTTCAGCACCCCTGGTTTGGCTTTCGGGTGGGATTTCTTAGGGGCGTGTTCCAAGTTCTTTTTCATGCTTTTGTTAGACAGGAGCACAGTTTTACTGATTTTGGGAGTAGTTCCTCCATTAGGTACAGTCGCAATAGGCTGCAAAGACATTTTATTTTCCTGTTTGACTGTCACAGGAGCCGACGCTCCCAGTGTTGGGCCGCAGATGATGCTGGAGATGGGCAGAGGCTGAACCTTCTCACTGTCGCTTTCGGAGCGAGAGCGCTTCCTGTTCAGCTTCACCACCTTGGGCGTGGCCGCCGTGCAGGAGAGCCCGTGAGGAGAAGCATCTGTGGACATGAAAATGTTATGGCTGAGGGGAGGGGGGGAGAGCTGCAGGAAGGGGCCGTTGGCCATGTTCGCCTCCAAGGCGGGCTGCAGGTTGGAGTCGCACACCTCGGTGCTGGACACGGTCTCCAGGCTGCGCAGCACCTCCTCGACGCTGAGCAGCAGCGACCCGCCCGGCTTGATGTCCTCGCTGAAGCCGCAGATGTCAATGCCTGCGGGGCACAGGTCGCTGGTGGCCACCGTGTCACACACAGGCTGCAGGCCGCCAGGGATGTCCTCGCTCTTGATGTAGTCGCCGGTGCCGCACACGTCGATGGCGCTGGCGTGCTCGGGAGACGGGATGCTCACGCCCAGCTTCTCCACCGACAGCCCGTTGCAGGGGGGCAGCCCGTTGATGACGGAGCCCCGCAGGTCCAGGTTGGGGGTGCTCTCGGGCAGTGCCGTGAACCCCCCCGGCGCGTCCGTCGCCAGCTCCGAGGTGGAAGGGACGGGGGAATGTGTCAGACACAGAGCCAGGGCCGCGTCCGAGGATTTCTCCGTCTCCTCGTGGAGCGGGGCCCCATCCTTGAGCAGAGCCAGCAGGTCTGCGGAGCAATCCACGGCCTGGATGATGTCCCGGGCCAGCGGCGTCTGCGTGATGTACTCGCACAGCTTCTTGTAGCAGTTCACCAGGATGCTCAGCTGCTTGTTCTCCTCAAACTGCTCGTAGTCCTTGCACCAGCTACACGAGGGCTTCATCATCATCTTCTTGCCTTTACACGTTTTGCAGACATAATGCTGACAATTGGAGTTGGTAGGAGCAATAGGGTCTTGTAGCAAATTTCCTACAGGAACAAGGAAGAGGAAGATTACAAGGGACTTAAGGCAGGTTTCCGGGCCACTGTGGGATGAATTTTTTGTACTATCAAACAAAGTTCCCTCAAAAAGTTCAGTTATTCACATGAAAACATCCCATCCAAACAACCGCCTGTACAAATCCTCACAGCTGCCAACCTGGTTTTAAAACAACATTGGATAAAATTAGAAGAAAACCATCACACTGTGATTTGTTGTGTGCTGCAGCCTTTAGAGACATTCTCAACTACAATACTACTAATCCCCTTCTCCCCTTCAGCTTTGTCCGTGAAAACTTACAGAACACATAAGATTTCTATGAATTTACCAAAAGTGCCATAATAAACTCCCATGACAACTTACTGTCAAGATTTTAATGGAATTAGTAAAAACAAATGGTAGCAGAGCAGAGGGAAAACTCCGAAAGGAATGTAAAAATGATGAAATATCCACCCCTAAAGGGAAGAAGACACGGGAAACTTTGTGTTATTCTTCATTTAGCATTTAGTGAAGCCATCAGAATCAAGGATTTTCTTCAAGACTTTACTGTTTAGAATAAAAAACTAATAAAAATCAGCTACTAAAGGAATCCACACACACCTGACAGCCCAGAAAGTTTCAGACCCCCAGCACTGACATGACAGTCCGGAAGGTTTTGTCTGCAGATCTCCAAAACTGTAAAAACCTGGAAGAATGGCTTTGGTTTTCCTTAAGAACAACTCAAATATTACCTAAGGATAAAAGATGGAACAAGAGAAACTAAATTCTGTATAGAAACAATCCAACTAGTTCCTATATCCAGAAAGTGACAGTATTGCTTTGCTATTTCCAGGCAGCTCTAGGCCAGAAAGATATTCCATCTCCTAAATTAAATTGCAGAGTATCTATAGTCATCCCCAGCAACAGGCCTCCCTCCCCTCCCAGCAGCACATTCTCAGCTTTGATCAGACCCTTCTCCCATAAGGAGCCTCTGCTGGATGAGTTACAGCCATCAGGGAATTCCCACCCAGATTTTCTGAAGTGAAAACAATCTGCTGCAACAAGTGAATAAAATTAAACAACTTGGGAAAAGGCAGCAAAGTGCATGTATCAAATCAGACTGGGATAAAACCCCCAAAATATTGAAGATATTTTCTCCCATTGCTCGCTCCTCTGATCCCTTTTCCCTGCATTCCCTGATCCCTCTTTGGGAAGGGGCTGCTTCAAGCCCCTCCACTTGAGCCAACTTTCAGTAGGTGTGGCTTGATGTAAACTGGGTTTTGAGCGACAAATCACAAGAGTCAGTGCTCAGGTTGCCATTACATAGTATTTTTTTAATAAACGGAGAGAAGTACAGTTGTTCAGCAAGCTGGCAGGTGGCACAGACAGTGGCACAGAATGAGCCCTGTCCTGACAGTGCGACAAGACCCCACCACGAGAAGACAGAAAACACTCATCACATCAAGCTGGGAAGATTTAAAGCCAACAGATGGGACATGAAGTCACACAGTCCAACCTGCACAGGGAATTACTGGGGTTTTTCTCAAGTTCCCTTGAAATGACACAACATAAACACAGGCAGAGGTGGCCATTGTGGTTCTAAGATGGGACATGATTTTAGGAGAGAAGTTCCCTGAAGAGAACAAAACCAAAACTTTAAATCCCACCAGCTCCTCGCAGAAGTCCTGTCCTTCAGCAGAGTTCACCAACAATGGTCCAGCCCCTCTGGATCTTGAGTCCAATAGGACCAGCAGGAGCCATGCCCTGGCCAGTGCTGACACTTCAGAGCCTTGGGACTACCGTGTTCCCAGGGCCAAAAGCCACCAGCATTAATTAATTCCCAATTAATTAACGACACAAAGAAGCTGGGTGCACTCCTCATCCACCAGTAGCCTCTCTTGGCTCCTTACAGCAAAAGGGCTGAGTTGTGATGCTTTACAGAATTCAAATACTTCAGAGATGGCACCACATAAACAAGATACCACCTTAGCTTTTAATTAAATTTAAAAAAAAGGCATCACCAACTGTGCGTTTTATTTCTCCCAAAATAAATTTGGCTGAAACTCCTGAGTAAGTACAAATGCTAAAAGAGGATACAGAAAAATTTAAATTTCCAGAGGCTTTGAGGGAAAAACCAGACAGACTGACAAGACAAAACACTTCACATGCTCTCACTGACAGGAAGAACAGAGCAAGTTCTACTCCCAGTAAACACCAGGCAACCTACACTGGAGAGACACTAGGAATGCCTGAGCTGGGGGAATATTTTCAGTTTCAACTCATATCTCACTGAATATTCATTCTTCAAAGTTTCTCTCTTGTATGGATTCTGTGGCACTATCACTCTCCTCAGTCTTAGTATTGGCAAGTTAAAAAAAAAAGTCAACCATGAGATGCTAATTCCCATAACATTAAAATCGAAATACTCAGGGAGGGGCACTAAGTCAGCAGCACTGTCCCACAAATAGCACCCGAGCTGCTTTGGAACCTAGAGGTTTTGCAAGGCCAAGATCTCACTTTTGCCTGGTGGCCATCAGTACTACCCCCTCTAGAAATTTAAAAATTTATATAGATCTCCAAGACATAAACATGGCAGGCCCTGAAGTTAATATTTTTCCATGCTTGTAATTTAGTATTTCTCTAAGTTAAATGGAATTTTTCTTTTTATTGTGCACCTGCATTAGACCCTGCCACGATTACTCACTGTACACCTTCAGCTTTACTGGTGTTACTGAACCCTGCCCTGTCTTTTCTCACCCTCTTTTGTAAGGGGTTTATCAATACAACAAAAGCAAAATCACGTTCTTACAAAGCCTCCAGTAGAGGACTTTCCCTCCACATCAGCTCTTAACTATCCTGATTTCAGAAAGGCTGACTAAATATGTACATTAATATCAGCACTTACAATTAATGAGGAGCGTACACAGAGGAAAAACGTTTAATATATTATTTACCAAACAGCCCAGCTGATCTGGAAAGGCTGTCCCGGGAGCGAGGTCACTCAAACCACAAGGAATACTTCCTCCTGTGGTCCTCAATGAGCATTATTTCACAGCTGCAGGGACAGGGGAAGCATCTGCAGATTGTGTCTCTGAGACCCAAGAGAGGAGAAGAATTGGGAATCAAAGCAATTGTTAGGTGTCTGTACCCAGCAAATGTGCTCCTAATGGATGAAATTCACTGGGTAGAAAGGCTTCAACAGGTACCTCCGCCCTTCTCACTTATCCTCAGCAAAGGCAGGAAAGGGCTAAACACAAATATCTGATTTAGGGTCCTTGGAAATGCTACTGCAACAATTATCTCGGAAAATTATCTTGGCTTTTCCAACAACCCAAAGTCTTAAGAATTATGTCATTATTAAACCTTAATTTCATGAAGTAAAATAGAAAATAATATGTCACTTTTTTTTACAAATAGAAATGTATCCCCGGGGTTCATCTCCAGCGTTTGCCAGGCAGAAGTCTCTGCTCTTGGCTGCACTGGGGTCAGCAGAAGCGCCCTGGTGGTGGTGCTCAGCCAGCACCGGAGGCTGCCCAGCCCAGCCCAGCCCAGCGCAGCCCAGCCCAGCCCAGCATCCCCTTCAGCTCCCCGCGCTCTGCCCCAGCCGCGCGCACAGCGACATTCCGCCTGTGACCTTCACTAATTCACTTTCCCTCTCCACGCCGCATTCCCTCAGCTCGCAGAAGGACTCGCTTTTTTCACACAGCATAAAAATAGCCTGCGCAAGGCGTTGCCAGAGGAAGCTGCGGGGCCAGCAGCGCGCAGGCAGGCGGAGGGACCGGCTGTGCCGCGCGGGTCCGCGGCCACTCCTCGCCCCGGCAGGGAGCCCCCAGACCAGCCTCCCACCACCCAGGCGCCCTTGGCCTCTTTAACACCCCAGCTTCTTCCTGCGCCGCCGCCTTGCTCTGCGCTCGGTCTCGGATGTGGTGAAATTCAGATGGTGGAGGTCAGCAGCAGGGAAATGCTGCTTCATTAACCTTCCCCCTCAAACCGAATGTTTTTCCCCTCAGTTTTGGGAAATTGAAGGCTGAAAGCATCGAATTTAGGTGAATTGCGAGGCAGATTTTTGAGGCTTTCTAAACGAAAAATTATCCAAAAAATAATTTCCACGTCCCTTATGGAAATGACTTTAGTTTGAGTATCTGTCAGTGGGAAATAGCACTGGAGCCATCACCCTCCTGCAAAACTGAACTGTTGGTACCAAACCGACTTTATGTTAGCATAAAACACCTCCAGCTCCTCTTCTGTTCACAGCCCCTTACCTTGATCCTTCCTCTGCCATCCCTCCAGCTGGCCTGTGCATGGCACCATATGACAAGGGCCACCCCCAGCCACTTGCTCAGGCTTCGAGCCAGTACCGTGGTGTTTT